>JAPYZB010001238.1:0-15262 GCA_030522745.1 Eupelmus kiefferi | reverse complement strand
TAGCATCAACTTGAACATTATCATCCAAAGAATTTACAGTAAAATCAGTGAATAATAACAGATTAGTTACCGTCGACTTATTGTTTACAAATCCATGTTTTAAACAATATTGTGTTCGGCCAGGTTTGTGTCTATATTTAGTGTTGAAAATTATAATAAATATGGTTGACTTATATTTTTTTAAATATTTAACAATTTAAAAGAAAATTTAATAATTATAATTTTTTAAAATAAATGAAACCAAATGAAAAATTGTTTTAAGTACTATTAAATTTTTTAACAACAAAAAAATTGATTTTTTTTTTAATATTTAATAAATTTAAATTAAATAAACACTGTAAACCTATTCTTTCTAGACTCTGCATTATTTTAAGCTAGATTTTATTCGGAAGTTGTAGTGAAATTAAAGTTAATTTTTTCGAAATTTCGTAAAAATATGTTTTACAAGATGATTATTATACGTCTGAATCACGGATATAGTTCAAACTTCCGAATTTATTTTGCAATACTAAAAAGTAAACAAATAATTTGTAGTATCCATCTTTGTTTTAAAGTTCTTCTTTTAATTTTTAGCTTTTGTATTAAAGCATGATCTGTTAATTATGAAGAATCGGTATGACAGTACAGACAAATAATAGAAATCAAAAGTTTTAAATAAATTATAGTTTATTATTATTTAAAATAAAAAATTACATAAGTTATTATTACAAGTTTATAAAAAACACTTTCAATAAAACAAGTTTATAAAAATTTAGTTTTTACAAGATCTTATATTAACACAATTCATAAGTTTAAAAACAAAATATAATTCACACCATTTTTACAATATAATATTGAATAAAGGCTTTGTTTATTTGAATAAATAAATACTGAAAAATAAAAACTGTTTATTATTGCGAATAAAATAATATATTTAAGAAATTAGTAAAAATAGTTTCACATTTATACTTTAATATATACATTTTATCTCACTCTACCTCTTTTTCCCCTAATCGAAATTATTAGTATAAAAAACTGTAAGAAATTATAAGAAAGCTAAAGTTTTTGTAAATTGCTACAGCTTCATTGCATCGATTTTAAACATAATTTGTTACAATAATTTGTTAAACAAAATTTCTTACAATTTTTAAAAATTATATTATTTTTATGTAAAAATTATTTATTTCTAGTTTTTAAAAATTAATTACAAGAACTCAGAAAAACTATTTCAGTTTCTTACAAAAATATGCAATTTTTTAAATTTGCTATTTTTTGTGCATTATAATAACATTATTGAAGAATTTTTTTTGAACCGCAATTTTATAATTATATCCATAAATTACAAGCGAAGATTTTTCGAGGTAAATTTTTTGTTTCCACATGAGAAATACTAGGTGTATGTAAAGCGACTATATTACATTGCCACAAAAATTTTCTACTCATACTTTGCTTCAAATTCTTATATACATAGTTTTGCGCTTAAATATAAGTTATGTAAGACATACGTAGGATCGTTAAAATTGAAATTGAAGTAATATTAATATTTTTAAGTGTTTTAATTACATCTGAGATTTTCCTTAACATCTCATCTGATCCGAGTTATTTTTATAGAAATAGTTCGGTACCTAACATTTCACTAAAACCATTCCAACGTGTCAAACTGACTCGACAATTCTGCAATCAACTGCCACAACCAATAAAACACCTCCATCAACCTTCCAAAACCGATTCACTCGATCACGAAACTCAAACCTCGCCCATCACCTCCTCCACAATCTTGTCAACCGTCATATCAAGCGAACTATTCCCGCTCTTATGCGACGCCACAAAAGCCGGATACGCCGGATTCGCCAGAATCTCCACGATCTGCGCGTTCATAAAAAGCCGGGCCCGCGACACCAGCCAGTCGGCCTTGTACTCGTCAGCCTTGGTATACATATCCAGCGCGTTATTCACGTTCAAGTCCAGGCAGCCTCTCCAGCTACACAGCTCCCTGAGGCCAGTGATGTCCAGCTTGTAAGCCACCTTCCACAGTTCCCAGAAAAGCTTCTGAATATTCGGAGCCTGCCCCGAGTACATGAAATCCAGTGCCTCGGCCACCGCTGCCTCGTCCATGTCCTTCAGGTATATCACCGCCGTCTCGCTCCTATTGGTATAAGCCATCAGCGCTGTGGCCAGGATCTTGCTTCCCGTAGCCAGGATCAGCTTGTGAGCGTGGAATGTCTTATTGTTCAGGATGATCCTAGCGTCGCTGTGCAGACTGTTGGCCGAGAAGTGCTTCAGTCGTGAGGTGAACCAGTTATTCGGAACCGGCTGGATGGCGACTCTGCACTCGTTGGACGTGTGGTTGAAGCTGGCTATGCCGTCGATGGTGGCATAGAGGGTTAACGCGCCGTAGGGTATGTAGGTGTCGGGGCTTTTGAGGAGCTCGGTTCTTGTCTTCATGCTGGTGGGACCCATGCCTTTGTTGTTGTCCTTGCTGCACGCTAGTATGTTGTATTCGTCTTTGTAGGTGTAGGATTTGCCCGAGTTGCGGTTTATGATGGAGATGGATACTAGGGACACTATTACGTCTGCGTATGTTGATGAGACGCAGACGAGATAGGCGGTCAGCCTGGCATCGTCCTTGAGGGGGTTGATTTCTAAGATTAGTTTGAGGTCCAGATCTTTGATTGGCGTTTTGAATATGAGGGACGGTATTGATAATTTTACTTTCGTTTTCAGATGCTTCTCTATTCCTTTTACCTTCCACGTCATGTTGCTTATCACGTAGACGTTGCTCGTGTAAATCCTGTTTTCTCCCTGTGTGTGGAAAATCTCGAGTTCCTTCAAGGTGGGTTCTCTACTTCCTACGGATCTGATTGCCAATATCTTGAGTAACGTTGTTAGAATAAAAAGATTCTTCATAGCCGTATTACTATTGTTTTGTTTAATTGTTATAACAATAATTGTTGTACTTATACACAGCTAGTTTTATTATGTCGGACAATTCGTACACCATAGGTCGATTAGCGACATAGAGCTATGCAATCGGTAGCCAGAGTCAATCTTTAATTCTGTGCGCTATTTGTGAAAAGGAAATAAAAATGTTTATGACTTTTTTAACGTAGCTTTGTAATTATCACATAAAAGAAAATTTGTCGATGTTATCAGTTCCAGAGGATGAAGAAGGTGGAAGCGAAAAATGCCACGATCAGTTGGTATTTATTTAGTTCTTTAACAATATTATAGAGTGTAATGTAAAACGTTGAAAATGCAATTTGGACACTGTATTTTCACTTTATTGCAGATATTTAGATAATGATTAACGACTCGCTATTCGTACAGTGTAATTCTTAACGTGAAATAGAAATCAGTAAATTTTTAGATATAAAAAGAAAAAATCCTCCTAAATTGGCAGGTGGACCGAAAAAAATCCACATGGATAGTTATTGGACATTTCGACACCAAATTGATCGACAAAAGCTCGTCAATTGTGCTTACGATCGCCGATGCCTTTAATTGCCTGAACCCATAAATACTCAAGCCTTTGCTCAAGCTTGTTATTTCAATTACACTAAAAATACTGGTAAAGTGGTCTCAGCTCTATAATTACATGAAAATATGGAAAAAAAAACGAAATTTGCAATTTATTTAAACAATCATTGTTTAAATAAATGGATTCTTCGAAAAAATTATTAATAAAGGTATCAGTTGTTAAAAACGAATTATTGCATTTTTGCATAAAGAATAGAGTTACAATCAGTGAAAGTAGGCCATAGGTATGTGCTCTGAGGTTGCCGATGACCATTAAACATTCCCTGCAAATCTAGTCTAAGAAAAGGAATTTAGAAGTGAACATCAGCTGCAATTATACGGGAACGTGGCAGTGAAGTGTAGAATATTTCAATGTATTATTAAAAAATAATTGTTTAAACAAATTTTGCAAAATTCTATTTAAGATCTATCTTAAATCTTTATCTGGAAATGGATTCTGTGTCGAATAATGCAGTGAACTGAAGAAGATTGCGCGATAAATTTTACCAATCAATATTAAGGATTCAAGTAAATAGTACATTTCGATACAAGTGCGAGAAAGTGATTGCAGCCTCGTGTGGACGTTTGAAAAGGCCACACGAGGCTGCAATTACTTTCTCGCACTTGTATCGAAATGTACTATTTTCACACAGCGTGCGGGAAGTTCGGTTTCCCGCACGTTTTCTCGTGCGAAAAGTGCCCATTTCCGCACGGCCCTTTAATTAACGTGCTTTAAGTGAAACTTCCCGCACGCCATGTATTTTCCAGCACGTTTAAGTGGTGTGCAGGAAAGAGAACACTTCCCACATAACAAATCGTACAGATCGACCTTCCCACACCTTGTATGAAAAAATAATGTGTGTAAAGCGTGCTGGAAGTACTCTCTAAAAGAAAAAGTGTGAATCCAACTCAAAATTCACACTTCACACCTTATGAGGTGTGAATTTTTTTTAAATTGATAGAAATTCACACCTCGTCAGGTGTGAATATAAAAATTCACACTTCAAAAAACTTCAATAAACTTCAAAAATCACACCTCAAAAGGTGTGAATTTCAATGAATTTTAAAATTTACACCTCATGAAGTGTGAATTTTGAGTTGGATTCACACTTTTCCTTTTAGAGAGTAGGTGATTTCGCACGGGTGTATTTATCACCCTCGCTTAGCTCGGGCAAGAAACTACAGGTATCACCTGATTATCAAATAAAAGTTTTTTAATTTAGGAATGAGTAAATTTATATACCTCATATCCAGAACAAATTCGCAGGTGTATTTCAAATAGTAATAACAAATGACCTGCAGGTATATAAATAACATTACTTTATTATATCGCAAGTTAAAATTCACAAAATTTATCAAAAAATTTCAAATATCGACATATGAAATAAAAAATTAATATTATAAACAGATAAGATATTACAAAGGAATAAAAGAAGAAAGAAAGAATTGCATACTTAAGAAATCAATTTCTGCCGAATATAAGTGTTGTAAAGCCTAAAGAAAAAATTAAAAAATAGACTGTGAAACAATTTCTAGATTATCAGATTATTTATAATTATCTAAAACTATATATTAAAAATAATTATTCAATCGTGGAAAAAGAAAAAATATAAGAAATAATTCTAATGAATAAAAAATCTGAAATCGTAATTTAAAAGTTAAGTTGCAAGTTTTTTTACGTGAGTAGATTATGTAGATTTCATAGAAAATAAATGCATTTTGTATAGACATTTATGATTAAAATAAGAAATGTAAGTATGAAAGTGAATATTTATAATATTTAGAAGATGTATATAAATATCCATATATATTTCTAGTATTCTTGTATGTACAAAAGTATTAGCATTTTTATGATACAATATTTGTTATAGACATAAAAATATTGCAGTTGTTTAAAAAATTACTTGATAAAATTCTTTAGAGATTATTTTTCTCATTTATAAACTCATGCAAATTTGCTACAACTTGTTTTTGAAAAACTAAAAATGTATTATTAAATCGGAAAAATTGAATAGCTATGTGTGACTAATCATTAAAACGTGGCACCAATAAATTTTCGAAAATTAAAAATTAATTTAAAAATTAATTTCATATTTTCGATATCATGGAGGTTTCACGTCATCTCTTTTTGATAACTCTGTAAAGGAGAAAAAATGAATCAGTCTTTTATTAAATTGATGGTTTAAATAAACATAAAATCATAAAAAAGTATAAATTTGATATTATTTAAAGAAAAAAATATAATAAATCGAACAAACTTTTTTTTGCAGTTGCGAGACTAGCAGTATAAAAAATATTTAATAAATAAGGTTAATAAAAAATAGTCTATGAAAAAGTATAAGCACTCGAAGAGGAATAGAGCATTCGATTCCTCATACCAAAAACGATCTTAAAAATATAAGTCAATACATTTTAATAACATTTTAATAATCAAAAACGCGATCATATTAAGCAATAATCAATAAACAAAAACTCTACTATTACTATTTTAAAATACATTATAAAACTCTTATTTGATGCGAAATCGAGCAGTTTGATCCGATTGATACGATATCTTATGGTTAGTAAGCATTTTATTGTATGAGATGTATTATAATATTTTATGCTACTTAATATTCGAGTATATCAATCTTCAGCGAACTAAGATTATTTTATTATAAAGGACAGAGCACGCATTATTCTCTAAAATAATATTTTCATTAATTACTTAGGGAAATAAATAGGTAAGAAAAATTAAAATGATAAGAATCAAAGAAAAGAAAAAGGCAAGCACATAGTTGGTTCTCACATAAGGAATCCGTGAATCGGCTTTCCCAACTAGTAACTATATGTTTTGTTTTTATTCAAATCACTAGTACTTCCGCTTTTCTTATTTTGAAATGCTTAACGAATTTAATTATTTATTATTTTTAAAATCCATTTGATAATAGTTTATAAAGTAAATTTATTAGTTACTTTATAATCACTATCGGTTATTCTAATAACAATATTTGACGTAGTAACAAATAATTTTCAAAGTCACTTTTAAAAATATTGAAAAAAATCATTCTATTACTTCAGTATTTATTGTTATTTAAAAAATCCTTAATTAACTTGATCTGCTTTTTAATTTGATATTGTCTATTATTATATATAATAGTGATTGATGTTTATTTACGCGTGTTATGTACATATATACTTGATACATAAATGTTTATAAAAAATAACAATCAAGGCTTCACTCCTAGTTCATTCTTATCAGTACAAACTTTCTGAGAATTTTTCTATTAATCTCCACTTTGCATAGCTTTTTTCTTCTTTTTACTCGGAACATCTGTCGTGTTCTTTTTAGGCCTCTTCTTGTTCTCTTTCTCTTTTTTACTCGTTTCATCCGAATCTCCATTTTGCATGGACTCGTCGGTAGCTCCATTTGATAAATTTATGGAACTGAAATCGACAGATTCTAAACCATCAGACATAGCCTTGGCCCTTAGTTCGCGAGCCTCTTTTTTTAATTTTTGTTTGTCTTTTCTTTTACCGCTATTCTTTTTCCTCTTCTTTTCATTTTTCTTTGACGATTTATCGCAATCGTTTGATTGACCATTGTTAGCAGTTTCATTATCCGATTCTTCTTCTGAATTCGACTCAGAATCAGATTCTTGATTTCCGTTGCTAAGACTACTTTTTTCAACGTTCTGTTTGTTTTGACTGCTGAAAATCGTAAAATATTATTTATTAAATTAATATTATTTTTTCCTTAAAACATTTTTGTATAAAAATTATAAACTTACACAACGGGAGCACCAATACGATTAGCCAGTCTGTTGTATGCACTTTTAGCATCGTTATTTTTCGCTAATGAAACGTTCGACCTATATTTCGCCATACTCTCACCTATTTTCTTCCAGTCCCATGCCTCAGGCGTGTGGTAAGTACGTACAGCGAATAATAATGTTAGTAGATTACAAACATATTTTTGTTTAATTTTTTTTCCTACATTAGTGGTCGGTTTGCCGTTTTCAGTCTCGTGAGCACTGCTCAATTCAAGAAGTATATTTGTACTTGATTCGCATAAAATTTTTTCCATCTCTAGTTTCTTGTCTGCGTAATCTTCAGAAGTTATCAATCTGCTATTGTTATAAAATACTTTCAAAATCTCGAGAGCTTGTCCTCTTCTGTATGATCTGATGGATTCATCAAATGCATAATTGACCTACAAATACAATACATGATAATTAAATATAAAAATGATATCTTTATAAGAGATTCTTTTTATTAATTCAAATTAATTAACATAATTTACCAAAAGAGGAGCAAGGTGCCAATTTCCGACCCAACAAAGTTGGAACAATTTTTTGAATAAAACTGACGGGAGAATACAATCACGTTTTTTAAAGAAGGCCGTCAAGTTTTCTCCAAATATTTGAATAAATGAATCTGTGGAATTGTTTGTTTGTTGTGAACACCTAACAAGAAACACACAACATTCTGCCAGTTTGTCTCCCATCTCTTGACAAACAGCGGCTGAACGTTCTCCTTTTTCTATCAAAGCCTATAAAATTTAATTTTAATTAACTTAATTTTATGAAATTTTTATGTTATTTTTATTTTTTTTCAAAATACCTTTAAAACGGTAGTCAATAATTCCTCGTCAACATTCTCAACGCTATTAAACTTCTTGATGGCCGATAGTTTCTTCAAGCAGGACCTGACTCTATCTTGCAGTGGCTTCTGATGTGGATCCTTAATCGAGAATTCCAACAGAGCGAACAGTGGTACAAGCATGTCAAGTGCCAGAGCCATTGAGGGACTTGTTTCCAGGTAGATTTCCAACAAGTCGATTACCCTAGTTCTGAAATGGGTGAGTGTCTGAGCACTTTTTTCTTGTTTCTTTGACTGAGATTTTCGAGTTTCCTTAAGAATCCTGAAAGCCGCAGCTAGAGACTCATCCAGACGCTTGCCTTCCGTCTCGTCAATATTGTCAACGTCAATGTCGTCATCATCTGTCTGCATCGAAGCGTCGCCCAGAGCTTGACTTACTGCCAGGCGAACTCTGTCCGTTACTGTTTCGTCTTCCTCTTCCGATTCTTCGATATCGGAGTCACTTTCCTCTTCATCTTCTCCATTCTCGGTGCTCTCCTCTTCGCTATTTTTTTCGTCTTCCTCGGGCTCTTCCTCATCTTCATCTTCATCTTCATCGTTAGATTCAGCTTCAGATTCCGAATCTTCGTTGTTTTTTGAGCTTAGAGGATTCTTACCGCTTTTTACATCTAGAATTGCTAGGATTTGGTGTATCGCAGAGGGCGTTAGGTGAGGACAGATGTGAGGGAACACGCATCCCACTAACGAGCGAAGAAGATGACTTTTTCTCGAGAGGAAGGAGAGAAGCAAGTCCACAACGACTTCGACCCATTCTGGTTCTTCATCTTCCACAGTACTGTTGTTCTTTTTATTTGCTTTTTTCTTTGCTTTTATGTGGTCGAAACAGCTGTGGAGTTCATTGATAGAAGAGATGGCCATCTCTGGATCAGAAAAAAGCTGCAGGCCCATGTGAAAATTCATCGTCTGGAAAACTGCGCTAATGTTTTCATTGATTTTGGAAACTTTTTCTACTTTATGAACGAGTTTCAGCATTTTTTTCCATGCGTCAATTGCTGCTTCGTCTAAGGGTGTTCTCAATTTCATTTCTGAATTTTGGATTACAGATTCGTCGATGTGAGCGATTAACGAACTAAGTATGGTTCGTAAATCGTCGAGTTTCGAAAGTTTGTGATCCAAAGATCGGTAAAAACTTTCTTTAAAATGAGCTGAAACAAATAATGAATATATAATTACATATTAATCTAATAAAAGGACAAAAAGTGTAGTCTCTATAGATCTGTAAATACTTACGAGCTAATTCCACACCAACATTGGAAACTTCACATAAACCAAGATTAAATATAAACTTTAATTGCTCTCCTCTCCACTCATGATCAGAAGCGATTTCTGGATGGTTTATCAATCTGTAAAGAAATTATTTTGAAATTTTAAAATTTAGGTCAGTAATATTAAATAAATATATAAATATATGAATATTAAAAATTTACTTTGTACTAAGCAACTGCATAGCATAAGTTCTTTCATTGTTAGTCCATGGTTCTGTGACTGAGTCTGCCTTTTCTTTAAACTTTGTATTTGCTGCTATTTCTCTATACAAATTAGATAACTTTTTGACGCCATCAGCATTTAGATTACTTGTTAGCATTTGAATAACCTTAGTGCTAGTAATTTTCTCTATCATAAGATCACCTGGATGTAGAATTAATTTTTTTAAAACTGCAATGTGTACTTTGGTTTTTACATCTTTATCAAGAATTTTCACCAATTGAGTTAAGGCTTTTTTAAATGCACAAGCCACATCATCAGATTTATGTTTTGCATTATTTGTAAATCTCCTTAACATATATTTTAAGAAGTTTGGTGTTAATAAACTGGGAATTATAGATTTATTTGTTACAGATTCTAATAATAAATTAAACAATTCTACACCCAAGTATTCATCTGTCTTTGATGGTTTGATAAATCTTTGATCAATGCCTGACCAAAATTGTTCAACACATTCTGTTTCTAATAACTTTTCACAGAATATTTTATTTACTGGATGTTTATAACAAATAATTTTTGGTAAATCCTGAAAAATATAAATAATTTTTTTAATTTGTCATAAGAATTAATAAAAATAAATAATAAAAACATGATAGAACTTACAGTTAATATTTTTAAAATATCTTTTATTGATTCTTCATTTATTAATTTTTCATTTCCAAAATGTTTTTTTAAAACTTTTTTTGTGACAACCTCAGGAAATTTATTTAGCACTATCAATAATGCATAAAAATAGTCTTGATTTTGTTCAGATAGTGGCTTACAGAGTTCAGGTTCCAACACTTGCCAAATAGGAGTAAATGACTCATTATCTTCAAGTTGGTTTAAAAACTCAACTATAAAAGAGACAGATTCAAAACCTAAATAGCTTCTCTTTTTTCCAGAATTTATCAAACATTCCAAGACTTTTTTCTGGTCCTCAATTGAAAAAGATTTCAATAGTTTAGAACGAATTATAGCTCCACAAGCTAATATCCTTCCATTATTAACATCAGCAATTTCCTAAATTAATATTTTAGATACAGTGGATTAAATAATTAACAAAATAAAATTTGGTATTAATAAAATATTATAAATAGTTCTTACACTTTTGGTGCTACTGCCAGTGGTTTTTAATTCCTCATCCATAATTCTAAAAATTCTATCCAGTGTTATATCAGGATTCACAGACAAATAAACTGTGAATGTGGTATAAAATCCTTTTCTTGAACATGGCTTTGATGATCCCAAACCTCGAACCAATCTCTTAAGAATGTGATTGAGTTCTTTGCTTTCTCCATTTTCCTAGAATATTTAGAAAATAAAATAACACGTCATACAAAAAATATATATTTTTATTTTTATAATCAACCCTTCACATCTAATTTATTTATCTAATCAATTAGATATCACTAAAACAATGTTAAATTAACAATCAATTCCTAACAATCACCAAACCTGTCGCAAACACCCACTAAAAAATAAAACCATCCAAACTCCATTCAACCAAAACCCACAAAAATCTAAAATTACAACAAATAAATCATCCCCAAGACGAAAATATGCGGTATTTTGAGGTTATCCACTAATCTCAAAGCAAATCACCTGGACTTCTTTGGACAGATGCTGAAGCAGCTTTAATCCGCCGTCCAGCCTCGCCGCTGGCTTCTCGCTCAGCAATTTGGGAAAACAATCGAGCACCGTCGAGGCCATTTTCAACAATCAAAATTTCTTCAACTCTCGGCCAGCCGTGTGTTTTTTTAAAAGCCACGCGATATTCCGCGTGTTACTCTCGGCGCGGCTCGCTGTGCGAACGCCGTGCATGTGTATCGGGGGCCTGCTGATGGCTGGCCTGGCTCTGTCAGAGACACCGCTTTGACTCGATTTTTTTCATGACGGGGACTACGCTGATCAGAAGTTTTTTGTTGATGTTTTGATGATTTTGGAATGGAGATGATGTGGGTTTACGGGGAGTTTTTGTTTAATTCGGGTTTTGATGTGTTCTTGTAGAAGTTTTTAAAGTAAATTTTAAAAAATAGGTATTGTTTATACAGTAAAAAAAGACACTTTTGAATATTAAGGTTTGTAGACAAATGGAGTGATGGACAAATACGGTATCAGATTGTCACGGACTGTCTATTTTAACTCTAGTCTGAAGCTGAAATCCAAGATGTTTAAATAAGGTGTGATCCATTTTTATGGTTCACTGACCGTCAATTTTACAAGTTTCTGTTTAGCTGCGCCTGCTAACTAACGTTGATTGTGCATTCAAACATTTAATTTGTTCAAATCGTTTATCCGTTACAACAGTGTCTTAAATTTTGTTGACAATAAACAGTTGGTTTAATGTTTAAAGGTGCAGTTTTAACACAAAAATGCAGCACGATCAATCAAAAATCATGCCCATACGCAAAGTGCCCAGGTTAGATTTACTTTTTGGTTATATCTAAATTATCTGTTTAGTAGAAAATTACTTCAAAATAAAAGTTTTTAAATCCAATCAATGTTTTATAATATCAATATCTATAATCTGTTAACACATAATCAATATTCTTTAAAAAATGTCTATGTTATTAACTTCCTACAACAATTGCACAATGTATTTCATTTATTTCCAGGGCCAAAACTGGACGTACACCAGATCGATTGGATAACCGTAATATGGATGCCAGTATAGTGAGCATGAGTAAGTTCTATTATCCCATTTATATTTAAAAATACAAGTATTTATTAAAATTATTTAATTTTGTATAGCTCAATCACCAAAGAGAAAACTTCATACATCCAGGCATTCTATGATGCCTCCTCCATCGTTGAATGCTACTTCTACAAATTTAAGAAAATTAGAAATGGAAAATAATAATTTAGAATTAGAACTCTTTTATAGTGAATATGTTTCATCATTTGCCGAATTGCTTCTTGAAAAGAAAGTTCGGAAGGATGCAGAAGTAAATTTTTGTAATTCAATGAAAAGTCTTCAAGAGGACGTAATATCTTTAAGAGAAAAATGCAAGTTATTAGAAACAAGAATAAAAGATACTAAAGCTTTAGCACATCTCAATGACTATATAGATCTTATTCAGCCTAATATTGAGGATATCAAAAGTAGGCAAATAAATACTAAATTATTAAAAATAATAATAATCTTTGATATTAAAATTATTATTTTGTATTTTGTGTGTATTATATTTAGATAAGCTGAACAAATATGAATTTACAAATTTACTATCACAGTTATCTAAATCATTAAGTAGGTTTGATATTTTACGCTGTGAAAACATTATAATACCAAGTACTATAGAAGAAGTCCAAGAATTAATGAATGCTTTAAAAGAATGTTATTCAATATTGCAACAAATTAGTGATCCAATTAAAAGTGATATACTAGAAAATTTTACAAGTGATTATAAAGAGTTTATAACAATTTATAATGATGGTTTAGCCATTAAAAAAATGTAAGTAAATAATCTTTATAATGTTCTACAATTCTATCTAAAAAAAAGTGTTTTATAAAATTAAATTTTTTTTCAGAGTTGAGAATAAGATTTGTAGCCTGCAGACAGAAGTATTAAAAATATCTTCTCATGCTTTATCACAAAGTGATGAATAAATTTGTTAAATATTTATATACATATATAAGAATCTAAAAATTATGTCAAAAAAAAACCATGTATATTTTTGTAAATAGATTTTGTACTTTTTTAAACTTTAAATGTTTCAAATATTTTCTTTTTTGTAAAAAGATTTTTTTGTAGTATAAGGATTTAATATAGAATCAATATTTAAAAAATTAATACAAAATAAATAATACAAAATTTAAAAAATTTTATTTTAATAATAAATTTATTTATTTATTCTAAGTCTTATATATAAATATTATTCTATAAAAATTGCCCTAAATTTTTTATTTAATTATTCATTATTAGAAATAGCACGCGATGCATTAAAAAGTAAGTTATAAACATCTCTTATGTATTGTACTTGTGTTCGAACAGTCATTAAATATTGTGGATAATTTAATGCCTCTTGGACACCAATATTTTCTGTTCGAATAGGAATTACAGATACTGGCATATATCTGATAGAGCTGGAATTCTGACCAAGGCATTCAATAGATGTTCTCAAATGCAGTTCAATCTGATCACAAATAGAATAAAACTCTTCCATATTTTTGTTAAAACGATGATCCGGAGTGTCAATTCCTTTAGACGTATCAATTAGACTATTTTGATGTAAAGTTTGAGCTGCTGTTTTTAATGCCAATGAAAGGGAATCCCTAAGTGGTCCAATTAGAGATTTAACTTTAGAGATGTTATCCACTTTTTCTTGAGATTGCTGGATTGGTGTCGGCGTAGGATGCATTGCATGCTGAGCAGAGGCAAGTTGCACAGCATTGGCTTGAACCATTTGGTTCATGCCCATGGGGCCACCTTGTTGCATTGGAATATTCATACTGTTTGCCTTGAATAGTGGTAGTTACAAATCTGAAATTATGGAAAAAACTTTTAGTGACTACTCAAAAATATGGTAAAATGTAAACATTGGTTTAACCTTGTCCTTAACTTGAAATGTTTGTAGTTAAACTTTACTCTACTAAATTACCAAAAATTCATAATTATAACAAATTAACTTTTTTTACTACTTAATTTAAAATCTTTACATTAATGTTATAAACAATAAACTGCTTAGATAAAGAATTATCAAAAATATGCAATATAAAAACAAATAATATCCACTGTTACATTGTGCTACATTCTTGTATTATAACCATACAGATTTTTACAACTTATTGATAATTAAAACAATTAAAAACGTCAGCTAAATTATCTAATTTCAATATCTCGCTATCAAACGTAAACAATAAAACTCAATTCCCATCCAGTAAAAAAAGACCAAAACAATAACAACCCTCATACTCCAAAAATTACTTACAATCAACAAACACTTCTCTCTCTAATCTTCAGCTCCTCTTCCTACACTCTAACCCAAACGTCACCTCACTCCGCTTTTTAACCTCTCCAAACAACAATAAACGACCAACCAACACACCATCAGCCGCCCACTCGTGTCGAAACTTCGAAAGTCAAACGCGACGCCATCTGCGAATTACATACCTCGTCGTCGTCGGCGTTTAGAGCAAGACAGCGCTACACTTCCAACCCCACACACACAGCCTCCTCACAGTGCACTTATACACAATCCCGAGAATCCAGTAGCTATATAGTCAGCGCGCGGTGGGGATCCGGCAAGAGGCGAGGACCCCCGCTCTCTCATATACACACCTCAATGCATGCGCACTAAACCGGAGTGTATATCGTGTGCCGTGTGGCATTTAATTTTTCGCCCTTCTCCATCTCGCTCTCTCCCATAAACAATCGTGTCGATGCGCGCGCGTGGCTACTGCTCTCAGACATTCCGTTCGCGTCTATATATATATGCATATTCGTGCGCGAATATCTAACTACTGTAAGAAGGTAGATACACGCAGGGAGACGTAGTCCTGCGTGGGCTGCGGCTTTCCTTTGTATATCTATATCTATACGACAGACTACACATCATCAGCAAGGGGAGAAAGAGATATTGAAGGGAAGCGCCGCTGCAGCTGCACACGTCGGACGCGACGCTGGCTGCTGCTGCACTTACGCATATAGTTAATCACCAG
>JAPYZB010001237.1:0-15981 GCA_030522745.1 Eupelmus kiefferi | reverse complement strand
CTTAATTCTTCTGCTAAACCACAAGAACAGTCTTTGCAAGCCTTTCGTTTGCCTGTTGTACTACAAACTGAAATTTAATAGTTTCTTTTAATTATCTTTAAGATTTTAGTTATCTATTTGAGAATTACAATTTTTGTTAAAAAATTAATCTATTTTTGACAGAAATTTGGTCATACAAATTATTTACATATTATGCAGAAATTTGAGTTTGCTCTAGACTTTTTATGAGTTAATTTAATCAGCAAATGATAAAAATTTAATAGATGAAAAGTCTCAAATTAAATAAAGTGATTTAATAATTATACAAAAAATATTAAGATCTTTCTTAATAATGATTTTTATATTCATGATAAAATTAATTTTCTTTTCCTTAAATCAATTTTATTTGTGTAAATTTTCTACTTTTGCTTATGCTGAGGTAATATGGAGAATATAAACATTTCTAGCTAAAATCATATTAAAAAAGCCAATACCTTTTAATGAGGCAGCTTGTGGTTTTAATATATCATCTTCATCTAAAAGATTATCCTCATCTATCAAATCCTCATCCTCATCGTCATCTAGCTTCCATACATTTGTGGCTGGTTTTGCAAAAGAGAGTTTTACACTCGAACCAGTCTAAAAGTCATTACATATTAAAATATAATCTTTCATCATTTTTTAAATCAGAATCATTAAATATATAAAAACTAATTTACTTCATAAGATGGTTTTTCAACTGACAGTCTTAGGCTCTCGATTTTGTAATAAAAATCCATTAAGCTTCAATTTAGCAACTTGACTACTAAAATCAACTGTCTCTTTACTTCCATCAACTGGCTCACGAACAGCCAGAATTCCTTTTGGTTTCAAAACTCTCAACAATTCTTTCAGTAAATCATCGGAATGAACAAAAGCTTTTGTAAATCCTGATACAATAACATCAGCTGAGGATGACTCATATTTACCTGAAATCAAAATATTTGAAGAATGAAAAATTAATTTCCTAGATTTTAACAAACGAATCACAGTATCAAATTAACATTACTGCATTCTTAAAGCAAAAAAAGTAACTTACGTTTCTGCAAATCAGCTGAATTTACCAACAATGTTTCCCCGCTGCTTCCCACGACTTTTTTGATTTCATCGACCAAATTTTGTGCCGCGCTTTCCTCCTCGTTAGGCGACAATACAACGACGACTTTGTTACCTTCTTTAACGAAGCTCTCCATGATGTTCCTTCACGAAAGCACTAAAAAATACTGCAGTAAAATTTAAAAAAACACTTAGCTACGTTTCGGTGCAATCGAGCGCAACGTGAGATTCCAAAAACTAGAAATGGATGGCAAGCAGAGGGGAGCCAAGGGAGGGGAGTCAATCAGCAGACTCGGCAAAAAATCGTTCGCAGAGGTCGCTGCGAGCGCGGAAAACTACTTTTAAGTCTGCAAGAGCCGATCAACTCCTAAACAAATAACCGCGATCATAAAAAAACAGCACTATTTTCACCGCATTTATAACAAACAAAATCTCACCCTAAACACCCAACAAAACATTCCCTCTCCCATCCCATTCATAATTCCACCTACTTTACTCCAAAAGTAAATGAGGGCGCTGCTACCGGAGCCGTCCACGCAAAGAATCCAGCTCGACTCGGCGCCTTCTCTCAGATCGCGCGGTCTCGCAGAGCGGCTGCGCCGGTCTAACAGCACCGCACCAGGCGTGTTTAGTCGGCACAATGGCGTCGTTTGCGTGATTTTCATTCAAGCTTTTCTAGGTTATGTACATGTATAGTCCGAGACTTTTGTTTTCTTAGCCGTTAATTGCAGCGATTTATCCACGAGGATGGAGTGCATCGTGGCGAACGTCGATCACCTGCGCTTCGACATCGAGATCGCACTCGACGAGCAGTATGGGGCCCTGCCGCTGCCTTTCACCGGGATGGACAGTGAGTACAGAATCGCGCTTTCTCGGCACCTGCACCTTTACGCAGGCTCTATAGGTTAACTTGCGCGGTATTTACAGTGATGTTGATCCGGTGATTTTGGGGATTTAGATGGGTTTGCGTTGGTTTTTTTATTTTTGGGCTGAGGCTTGTGTTTGTGTAGTTTTTTAAAGGGCGCGAAAACATTGGTTTACGACCTGTTGTTTGGAGTGTGGTAGTTGAGTTGAGCACTTGGTTTCTGGCGTTTGTGGTAATGTTTTGTTATTAAATGTTAAATTATTTACAGAATCGGTGGCGGCCGTTTGTCAGTTTTATCCCAAAGGCACGTGTACCAAAGGAGCAGCTTGTCCATTCCGTCATGTTCGAGGCGACAGGACAATTGTGTGCAAGCACTGGCTCCGAGGGCTCTGCAAGAAAGGCGACCAGTGTGAATTTTTGCACGAATATGATATGTCAAAAATGCCTGAATGTTATTTTTACTCACGATTTAGTAAGTATTTCAAATATTGGATATCTTTTTGTAAGCTGTGAACATTCGTGTGAATCTATCTAACAAATTGTTTATTTGCAGATGCATGTCACAACAAAGAGTGTCCGTTTCTCCACATTGACCCTGAAACAAAAGTTAGAGACTGTCCATGGTATGATAGAGGATTCTGCAGGCACGGGCCATTGTGTCGTCATCGACATGTTAGGCGTGTACTTTGCATGGCTTATCTGGCTGGATTTTGTCCTGACGGCAACACTTGTAAATTTATGCAGTAAGTTATTATTTTGATTCTTTTATTTTGTTTTATAAATTCAAATATTTTGGTTAAATTAGTATTTTTTATTGCATTTATGTCATAAGATTTTCTCTGATTAACTTGAAATTATTTAACTATTATATTTATATTAATTTGTATTTATATTTATATTTATTTTTATTTCCTTTCTTTTTCAGTCCAAGATTTGAGCTGCCAGCAATACAGGATATGCAGCCTAAAGAAGGCAAAAAGGTAATGATTACCTGCCATTTTTGTGGTGAAGGTGGTCACAAAGCCATTTACTGCAACAAAATGCCACCTGATATGCGTGAACAGCAAGTGCGCCAAGAGATGGATCGTGAATACCACCGTCCTGGTCCTGGAGGGCCACCTGGTGGTCCAGGTGGTGATAATCACCATCGGATTAACATGCATAATGGACCCCGAGGTGATGGTCCGCGAGGTCCACAAAAACCACTTGAAGAAGTTACATGTTACAAGTGTAGTCGTAAGGGTCATTATGCAAACAAGTGTCCTAAGGGTCATCTTGCTTTCCTCAGTCATGCAGGCAATGGTGGGGGCGATGGACCTGGAGGAGGAAACATGTAAGAATAAGTGTACTATATAAATGAATCTGTGTAAAAGAACTTAAGGAAATTGACCTTTATCAATTTCCTGGTGCAGTGCCGAATGAACTTGAGGACTTAGCTTTTCGTTACTTAGGATAATACTTAATCTCTGTTTTCCTCATGGTCTGTAAAAGTGACTGAATCTAGTGTGATATGAACAAACTTTTTTTCACTGGAACAGTTTTATTTTTCAAGTGAATCATAGAAGAAATATATTATAAATATGAATGATGGAAGAAAAACTAAGACACTAGTGTATGATTAAAGAAAATAAGAACTGTGTTTGTGGTACTGAAAGATGTTTTAGTATTAAGGGTGAAAATAACACTTGAATGATTATGGAATTTTCAATTTTGGAAGAGAAAGTTGCTGCTTCAAGAGTTATTCAATACTTATATGTCAATAGATTTCTTTTATGATTTGTGAGAAAAATAAGACATATTAAATATGGAACGTTGTAGTTCTATCTTATGTTAGTCATCTTATAAAATTATGTTGACAAAATCTTGGCATAGCTGAGTGAAATTTCCTTGAAAGTAACGAATCGCGTCCTCGTTTGCTTCATAAATATTTCCTTGGACTATGAAGGAAATGTATAACACTTGACGTGTAAAGAGAACAACTGTGTTAGAATTATTGTCAACAAACAGAACCATCAGTTGATCAAATAAGTGAATTGTACAAAGTCCATTTTTTTCTATAAAAAATGTAACAAAAACATGTTGATAAATTGAGTGACGACTATAATAAAGATAAATGTAATTAAATTTTCAACAAAATGTGATTAGAAAAGAATACTATTAAAATAAGACAGTAACAGGAAAATTAAAAGATTACAAAAATAATTGTATATGAATATTCAGTACTGTTTTCATTCTTTTCTTACATATTATCTGATTGTTTAAAAAAATCAAAACCAAACACCTTCTATATTGTTATTTAATTACCAATTAAATTAGTTGCAAATAGAAAATAAGATATACATGTAAAACATTTTAACTTATTTTACCAAAAATAATTTTTACTTATTTTTGGAAAATAATTTTATGAGTACATAATTCTAAGATTTCTTTTTCATTTGTATAAAAAAAAAAGAAAAAATAAGATTGTAAATACACTTTAGATAATGGCAGTATATTTTATTTACTAAAAACCCTTACATATAATATGATTAATTATACAATGTTTCATTAAAAGGAAGATGTCACATGTACGATTTATTTGTTCTGAAATGACTTTTATTGCAGGATATAAGTAAATTAAATTTTGTTTAGTACTTGTAGGTAATATTTAAATTTTATATGTGACGAAATTTATTTCCAAATGTTATGTACACATTTTCAATGTTACCAATACATTATAGAACAATAACTTTTACAATTATTTTTTTTTAAGTTTTAAATTTACCACTTTTAATCATTTAATTTGTTATACTTTTTAAAATCAATCAACAGTAATATACCATTTTAAAATACATAATTTTAAAGCAATTTTTTACCAATTATACTTTAGAGCAAGTTGATATTGATTATAAACTTAATAATTAAGAAGTAATTATTTATTCATTGATTTCTTGAAATCTAAGAACAATTAAAATGAATATTCGCTCATTTGTTCGTTATGGTATTTGGATGAGAAAAAAAAACGTAAAGCTAAACATTGCATTGAAAAAGTTATTTAACAATTCAAGTACTGTAATAGAATGTAAAATATATACAAATGATTATGACTTAAATTGTACAGTACAAATTAAGTTATTGCACCATTGTCAGTAAAAAAAATCGTAAAAAAATGTTGTATCTATTACATGTAGTATAAAACAAGTAAAAACTATGAATATCAAACTTAATCTAAACGTGAGCAAATATTCTGCACATTTAAATTTTTTAGTCAACAAAAATGATTAGTGTTAATATAAACCATTAAAAAATACTGTAGTCCGCTGGGTATTTTTGAGTGTATAATGTTACTCCTAATTAAGTACAATTCAGTCATAAAATACACAATACTTTGGTTCCTAATTTTACATTTAATATATTTAATACTTGATGTCTTTTAAATAACTGTTTTCGGTTTTCATTTAATAAAACATGGAACTACGTGCTAGTAAATTTAAAATTGATCTAAGATGGATTTTAACAACAATCAAGCAAATCTACCCAGGGTCATGATGCAATGTTATATGAAAAAATTTTTAACAATTTAGAAAACCTGGTGAAAAAATTTTTCTGAAATTATAACTTTGAAAAAATTTTTAAAAATCTTAAAAACACGCTTATTAATTTTTTGCTACATTTTTTCATATAAATGCATAAAAATTTTAAGTTTTTCATAAGATCGACCTTAGTAATAAATATTATGCTAAGGTAATAAGTTGAGTAGAAAAGTTTACAAACAATACATCGACCTTACAGTACATTTAAGATTTTTCTTTTTAGGCTTGAAAAAGTAACCAAGCAGCAAGTATAATTTTTTCATTTTATATAAAAAAAATCTGTTTTAATATATTTTGTTCAAGTCGTTAAAAACTTTTTTTTTCAAAAATCAATTTAATTGTCTTGAACAAAATTTTGCTAAAAAATAAAAAGTTTTATTTTTTAAAAGAAAAATGTTCTTCAGAACTATTTCACCACCAGGAAATCAATGATTCATAAAACAAGACTTCGTCAGACTTTTTGGATCATGTTGAACCATAATCAATAACTTCAACGTGATTAGCTGGAAAAAGTCCATAAGTTCCATCAGGTGCTAATCCCTGCCACCATCCTTCATCAATGGCATCAATGTGTGTTATTATATCTCCAGGATCGAAAGTGATTTCAGTATCATCTGCAGCTTGATAGTCATAAAGAGCTCTTGCTTTCATGCCTTGATTATTAGGATCAAGATACAAATATTGTCCAGTTTCTAACTGGCCATACAACTCATTCTCTGCTTCATCAATATTTTCTATTGGTATTTGTTGTGTTTCTGGAATTTGCTGAATTTGTTGAATGTCATTAATCTTTTCCTCATTATAGTGCGTACCATTATTTTCAACAATCTTTTCATTTAATGGCAATGATTCTTCCTGTTTTACTTGTACTTGTGGAATTGTTATTACTCCACCAACAGGTTGAGGTTGTGGTTGAGGTTGAAGTTGAGGTTGTGGTTGTGGTTGAGGTTGAAGTTGTGGTTGTGGTTGTGGTTCTGGAGGGGGTTGGGGTTGTGGTTGAGGTTGTTGCTGTGGCTGTGGCTGTGGCTGTGGTGGAGGTTGAGGTTGTACTTGTGATTGTATTGAAGGTGGTGGCTGTGTTTGTGATATGGGTTGCACTTTTTCTGATTTAATCTCAGTGTTTGATTTGTTCCTAGAAAAATAAAGTATTTTAGAATTGTTTTCTTTTCATAAAAAATAAAAATTATTCTTTACAGTTAAATCATATTTGAAATTGTTTTAAAAAATTACTTTTGACATAAGTATATTTCATTTTATTCACTCACGAACGTATAAGTTTTAATGAAAAACTTTTATTAAGATTTGAGTAGGCTTAATAAAAAAAAGAATTTATTTACTTACTCAGTTTTTACAGTCTCCTTTAATTTATGTTGCTGAAGCTGACTTTGTTCAAATGCTTTCTTTGCAGCTTCCACATGATTTCCTTTGTGATGCTGGATAGGCCCCGTCCTAGTTTGTCCAGCACTACTATTTTGTTCAAAAATTGCTCTAGCATTAATTGTTCGTTGGGCTATTAATTGTTGAGCCTCTTTACTTCTTTGTTTTCGAAGTTCATCACTCCTAGATTTTGGCTCATCATCAGAATCATTGTTTTTGTCATTTGAAGCCATATTTTGATTCCTTAAATTCTTAATCTCTTCTGCCCTTTGTTCTGCTTGTCTTTGCTTGGCAACAATATCTTCTTTTGCAGTAACCTATGATATCAATTTTTAAAATTATTTAACTAAAAGTATAATTTGTTTTTTACTATTAATAAAATATGTGCCATTAAAAGACCTACCTTTTGATCTCTTGCTTTAGTTTCTATTGCTTCTCGTTTTCTTACTTCTTCTTCTAATTTTCTTCGATTTTGTTCATGACGAATACGTTCTTGTTCTAATCTCTGTTTTTCTTCTATTTCTTCTTTTTGCCAAAATTGGTCACGCTCGCTTGCATTAATTTCTTGTGCTGGTATCACTCTAAAAAATCAAATTATATTTTAAATACTTTTAACCTTATATTCTAATATAAGTTTTTGGATAATTTAAATGCGAACTGATTAATTTCTGTTTATAATATTTCATCATAGTAATTTTTATAAAAAAACTTAAAAATTATTAATTTTCATTGTTATATTTTGATATAATTATAATTTTGTACATTAAACCACCTATATTAAAAATTTTAATAAATAAATACGTAAATTAATAGTACCTGCGATATGTAGTTCCAACAGGTCCTGCATGGTCTCCATTTTCACCTCGAGGTTCATTAAATTTATAAGATGAGGCTGTAGCACGGGATAACTTGTCCATTATTAAATCAACTTCAACATCTTCTTCAGAACGAGCATTTATAGTTATATGTGCACCTTTCAATAGCCTCTCTATATCTCTGATATGATTTGCACAAGTTCCTTTTCTAACAATTGGAGCACCTTCTCCTTGCTGAAAGCAATAATCATTACTGTAAATAAAGCAATCATATTTTGTATATTTTAATAAACTCTTTGAAATTTACTTTTTAATACTATTTATAAAAATATTTAAATGAAATTTAATGATAATCAATAAATAAATTTATAAAAAAATTGTTTTAAAAAATTCAAAGAGTCAGTGTACTTGGAGTATTAAAATAATTACCCAATTTATAAGCAAGCATTTTGGCAAAGTAGTTTTAATGTCGATGACTCGACAAAAAGCATACATAATCAGTCCACTATTTAGCTCCTCAATCATCTCTTCCAAGCCTCCTTTTCCAGTATTAACAACCTTCAAATTGTTCGTTTGGCCCTCATAACTGTACACAGCCCTATAGACAAAATACAATACCATAAATTATTCATTTATAAATTAGTATCAAAAACAATGAATTATACAAGAAAAAATAACTACAATAAAAGAAAAACTAAATAAAGTCTGCTAAAAATAAAAATCCTCCCAAAAAAGCATTCCTAAAATAATCCCCCGCCTTAGTGCCCGCTTCTGCTCCGCAAAAATAAGCCAGGCACCTGCTCGTCGATCATCGTTCCGCAAAAAAATTCGTAAACACAGCATTCCTTAAAAACTTCACTCGCTACGATCTAAAAACCAAAGAACCGGAACACCTGAATTCGAAAACAGCAACAAGCGTGTGCGTGCAGAGCACCGAAAGAAAGAAACTTGACCTCGAGAGCTGCACCAGCGAGGGGAAAAGAAAAACATCGCGTTTCGCACGCGACATGCAGCAGAACGCGCGGCTGTTGCTCTCCGAGACGGCCTCAATAATAAGCCTCATTCACTTTTAAGTAGCCGTTATTAAAGAACGAGAACAAAACGCGCTGCTCCGATGACTAGCAGCCCACATATTCGTCATCTTCTCCGCCTATCTAACCCGATAAGACCCTTCCTTGCCTCTCGAGCCACTCTCGGCACGTTCCCACCCTACATCAGCGCGCGACAAAGCACCGGCTAAGCGAAATCTACTCGAAAAATAAATCGTCAAAGCTACGGGATCTCTCGGGAATACAAGTAGATGCCGAGAAGCTAATGCACTTGCCAATTGGTGGGCGACTTGTCGTCGACGACGCTCTGCCAGGCGGCCACCAAGGCGTCCTTGTTCTTCGTCAGGTTAATGGCCATCTTGGCTGTCTTTCTCCGCTCGCTTGCTCGCTCCTTTTTCTGCACTTGCTCTTTTATTCAACCGTCCGCGGGGCGTTCGCCACTTTCGGCCTGTCGCATAGTCGAGCTGGAGACTGGAAGAACCGTTTCCCGGTGAGAGCTGCGACGAGGAGTAGAGTAGAGAGGCGAGCATTCGCCGCGCGGCGCGAGCTCTGTATATAATCTGCTCCTCTGCGCGACCGCGACTACTGACACTCCAGACTATATGACGAGCCGGCCACTATACTCTTTGCCGTGGGTGGAGGTGTATGCGTGTGTGGGAGAGATAGATAGTAGATATGTCAACGCCCAATTGTTACCAACCTGCCGGAGAGTACGGGGAGAGAGAGTTTTCTTTCTTATCGATGCGAGCGCGCGAGTTTGGGGGATGCTGAGGATGCGCGGAGTGTAGGAGTGTTGTAGGCGCGTTTCGTGTTGTGTGTAAACTCGAGTGTTTTGATGAAAATGGAACGTTTTTTAATTTAGCGGTTGTTGTTTTGAAATGTATACATTTCTATAGAAAGGATTCATTTTTTTAAATCTTCGGAAATTACGCATTTTTTTATGTTTTAATTGACTTTTGTGGTCCATGGGGCTGTAAGTATTATGTATCGGATTGATCCTGGGCGACGTTAGGAATGTTCCGAAATAAAATCAAAATTTGGAGAGTATCGGAGCATGCGTTAAAGCACGATGAATCACACGACGCATAAATCAGTAAATAAAATACAATTTCTATTTGTATGAAGTATCAGTGCGGAATCCAGAAAATAAGCAAAAGAAGAAGAATAATTTCTGAAGATTTAAAAAGCAATTTTTTTTTTAAAGCGGTTTGATACTATCAAATCCCTTGAGTGTATATATACGTATCCATTGCAAGAAGGCCTTAAAGATTGTATTTGTATAATTATAACCTAAAATGTAAACGTAGTATTTATTAGCTGATATTATTTATGTACAATATATATATAGGTATCAGTAAATAAAAATTGTGAATTAATTTTTTTTTTGAATTTTAGGAATATTAGATTTTTCAGGAATTAGATTATCTTCTTTAAATTATAGAAACTACAAAGCAGTTGATATATTGTAATATAATATAATAATAAGCTAGTGGATATATTGTGTGATATAACTCTATAGTTATATTTTACAATTTAACACTACTTGTACAAGATTGATACAATAATTCCAATAGTTTAAAAATAATGGATAATTGTAAACAAGAATATTCAGAAGAATTTGAACTTTTGCTTAAAATGACTAAATTTTATCTTGACCCAGGTTTGGAGGATTATTATGAACTAAACAAAGCTCTTAAGAATGGACAAAAAGAAGTTGTCAAGAAACTTTTAGAAAATAGTGCTCGGGTAAATAAAGATTTACCTACTTTTACTTCTTCGGATACTTGCACACCTTTACATAATGCAGTGAAACTGGGATGTCCAGAAATCATCAAACTATTATTAGATAAGGGAGCTTCCATAAATGTTAAAAATAATAACCAAGAAACTCCTCTTATTATGGCAGCTAAGATGGAAAAATATCTAATAGCAGATTGTCTACTATCCGTAGACAGACAAAAAAATTGTATGAACCGTCAAAATTTTTCTCACATGCATATTGCCTGTATGAGAAATAATGTAAATGTTGTTAAAAAACTACTGCAGCATGGAGCAAAAATTAACCATATTGTTAAGTCTAATTCATTGCAGTGGCCAGGCTTTACTCCTTTGCATTTTGCTGTACAATTTCAATGTGTTGAGACAGTTCAAGTTCTTTTAAATTGTGGTGCTGATATAACAGTTAAGGATGCTAAAACATTAACACCATTACATTATGCTAATATTTTAAGAAATGATGAAATAATTGATTTAATTTTGTCAGTTCATCTTTTTGAGTTTTCCAATCCTATTAATTCTGATGAATTATCACACTTTCATATTGCATGTACAAGAAATAACCCTGCAGTTGTCGAAGTTTTTTTAAAAAATGGAGCTGATATTAACATGAGAGTTTCTAGTAATGCATTGAATTGGAATTATTATAGTCCAATTGATTTAGCAATTGATTATGAATGTCCAGATGTAATTAAATTATTACTATCATATAATGCCACTTTAAGACACTATCCATTACATTATGTTAGTAGAACTACCAATAAGGAAATCATAGATTTGGTTTTGTCAAAAATTACATACAGAAGGCTAAATATGAGAGGGACTATGCAACAAGAAAAATTTAAAGACATTCCTGAAGTTTTAAATATAAAAGATGAGACAGGATTCACACCTTTACATTTTGCAGTTAAATCAAACAGAGAAATAGCTGAAATTCTTTTGAAGAATACTGACTACATTACAGTTAAAGATGCAAAAGGAAAAACACCATTACATCTTGCTTTTGAAAGCAATCTGATGAATATTGTAGATATGATTCTATTCTCTCACTTAAATATAAATGAAAATCCAGTTAATAATGAAGGGCTTTCACATTTTCACATTTCTTGTATAAGAGGTGACTTAGAAATAATTAAATACTTTTTGAAAAATGGAGTAGATATTAATCAACCTGTAAATAATAATTCAGTATTATGGCCAGGCTACACTGCATTGCATTTGGCAACTAAATTTGAACTTCCAAATGTGGTTAAGCTGCTTTTGAATCATGATGCTGATATTACAATAAAAAATGAAAATGGTTTAACAGCTCTAGACATTGCTATTAACTGTACTGTTTCATATGAAGAATTTAGAAATTTAAATGGATTTATAATCATTAATGCAATATTGTCTGCAGCATCGACTCAAAAAGCCGACTCTTTAGATGATCGGGGTTTATCTTTGCTACATACCGCATGTATAACTTACAATAAAGATGATATTGAGCATTTATTAAATATCTATCCAGAACTAATTAACAAAACTGTAAATTGGCCATTGGAGTGGTGTGGTTATACTCCACTACACTTTGCATTGCATTTTGCAAATACAGAAGCTGCAAAGCTATTAATAAGCAAAGGGGCCAATCTTTCAGCTCAAACTGTCTATGGCAAAACACCACTACATGTAGCTTATACTATGCTAAAATTTGAGGGAATGGGCATGGAACATTCTGAATTATTTTTCACTGATAATAATCCTCTAGGAGATATAGGTTACTCACATTTTCACATTGCTTGTCATTGCTCCAATCTAAAAGCTGTACAACACTTTCTAGATCTTGGTGTCAATATAAATCAGCCAACAAAATTTATTAATTCTTATGATCATCCTATTGACTGTGCTGGTCAGACTCCACTTCATTTAGCAATTAATCAATATGAATTTTCTAAAGATGTTGTGAAATTGCTTCTTGACAATGGTGCAGATATCCATGCAAGAGATAGCAAACTTAACACTCCTCTTCATTACACTAAATACTATGATGATGGAACAACAATTGCAAAAATGTTATTAGCTCAAGGAGCTGACATAAATGCACAGAATATCAATGGTGATACTCCTTTGCATTTCACACAGTACAGTTACTTTGGAGGTGATCATGTTGAACCCAAAAAAATGTTATTTTTCTTAGAAAATGGTGCTGATGTAAATATAGAAAATGAAAACGGTCGAAGTCTGTTTATGGACATTGTAATGTTAGGTGATAATTATGTAGACAATATAGAAGGTCGTGTTGTAATGATGAAACATATTAAAAAATTAGAAATTATAAATGAATATATTAGTACAAAGAATAAAGATACTTACGACCATTTGTTTAAAAAACATCAACGTTATTATAAAGAAAGTGATTTTATTCAACAATGTTTGGAGGAGCTCCAGAAAATGGAAATTTTAAGTATAGATAAATACACAACTTTGCGAAGTATACTTAAAAAGAACTCTAATAGTATGGCTTTCCATAGTCAGAATGTCAGATTCCAAAATATCATCAATTCAAATGATTTTACTACAATGTTTCCTTTATATGGTTATCTTATAAGATTGCAATTTGAAAAGGGTTTGGCACGAAGACCATTATTGGAAATTTCTAAAACATCATTAAATTGTTTAATGAATTGGAAAATTCCAATGCCAGATATCTGTTTAAGTAAAATCTTACAGTATTTGAC
The DNA here is from genome assembly GCA_030522745.1 of Eupelmus kiefferi. Classification (NCBI taxonomy): domain Eukaryota; kingdom Metazoa; phylum Arthropoda; class Insecta; order Hymenoptera; family Eupelmidae; genus Eupelmus; species Eupelmus kiefferi. Next base: position 2,736 of record JAPYZB010001237.1, on the reverse strand, counting down.
TAATAAAGATTTGAAAAATATTGTGTCAAGTGCAGGCTCAAAGTAAAGTATGTCATTGTAGAAATTAGTTCCAGAGGTTAACGCCTTTTTTAGCTGTATTACATTTAACAACGCAAAGTGGTTTTACAATACCATTTCCATCCCCGTTTTTCTTATCTGTATCAATCAAATTATCTCTATATGGTTTGTTACTGTGATAAGCATAAAGCGTCCCTTTCGTATTTTAAACGATGTATCTTCTTTTATATCTATTGCATTATCCGCAAAATGAACAAATTTTCAATAATACCAAAAATCTATCGTATAGTCATTGTTTTTCTTTATTAGACTAACGCCCTATATAGGTCATCTGACCCACAATAATGACGAAACTTTGATGAACGTACTAAATCCATTATTGATAGAATAGCAATAAAATGTTTTGTTTCATTTGCATCAGTATATATTGCCTCATTCTTGAAAAATTTTTTAATTGCTATGATCCAATATATAATTATGTATTGTAATAAATAATACAATATATATTGTATTGCATATAAATTCTAAAACTATCGTTTCAATTATTTCTTCATTTATACTTAAATAAGGAATATGAATGAATTTGATGATCAATTAGCATACAATCTCGTGTAAAAAGCGTCCTCGTTATATTGTCCTTTTAGATTTCGAACCAATTTTTGGGATTGGTTCGTCCTTTGAATCAGAAATGGATTTTATTACCAGACTTTTATAGAAAAAACTATTTTTCACTTTGTTCCGACTTCATTTTCATCATCGTTTTTTATTGACTCATTATCACTTTTGCTTGGTTCACTTTCACTATTGGGATAATAATTTTCACCAGAATTGCAATCACCATAATCACTTTTAAACTTTTCGGAAGAAATTTCTTCTATTGCATTTAAATCGAAATGATTTTTATTTTCGTAAGAACAAGATGGTTTGCTTATATTAAACAAAGTCGTTATACTACTTTTAAAATTCAATTAATATAAATCAAATGTATTTTTTCAATTGAAATAATTTATGGTTTTGGCAAAATATCTTGCTCAGAAGAAGCTTTATTTATTAATTCATAACAGATTTTATTTTGACTTTGGTTTATCCACCTGCAGCCAATTTGGCCAAGGAAGTGTCTCGTATCCTTTTGCCCGTATCTTTTTCTTTCTTCTTATAATTATTTATCAAGTGATACGGAACTGCCGAGCGAACCTCTGAAAATTGCTACGATAGCTTCAAACATTACCCGGCAACGTGTATAGGTTTTGGATATTTATTTATGTAAGAGGATTAATTGATAATATTTTAACAACAAGGTTTCAGTGTAGTTTCAGTGTATTAACAAACAACTTATCAGTTCCTTCCAATTACCCGGATAATACAACCGCATCATCGGCTAGCGCTTGGTCTTCTGACTCGCTCCTGGCTCTATTATAAGTGCCCTGTCAACAACTCTTGACGCTTACATTTATTTATTTATTTATTTACTACATTACGGACTGGAAGCCCTTTATAAAAGGCATAAACTAGTAAGAATATTACTAATAAACGTAAATTAGAGATCTTAAAGCATTTTTAATATTTGAAATTCCATCTAAAGATGAGATCCACTACGGGAGAGTATTCCAAACACGCTTCATGCGATTAAAATAAAAGCTATAATTATTTATTTATGTCACATTTCGTAGGCTTAAACACCGGAAACATATTCTTGCTACCTAGCAGACAGTTGTTGTTAAGAGCGAAAAATCACCTAAACGATCACCAAAGATGCATAGTTATCCGCTGTCTGCACCCATCCAAAATTCTGATGATCGGCCGAGGTGCAGTTTCGCTAACCCAAAAACATTCCGGTTTAGATTTTACTTTGAAGTTTATATTCTTTTATATGTGCAATATCAAAACCAAAACACACTGCATTAGAAGATTGTTTCTAGAATAAATATAATTTTTGTATTATTTTTATTGTAAAAACAAAAAAATAGCCTTGAAACTTTAATATTAATTTTAACTCTGTTTTATAAATTTTAATAAGTTTTTTACGTTTATTAGATACTCTAGATTCAATAATGATTTTGCGTTTTCTCCTACGCAAGGTACTTTTATAACATTTTTTAATTAAAAATACTGTTATAAAGTATAATATAATTATATAAAATACACAAAGTAAACAAACAAAGGAAAGTTCAGAAAATTCTCTTTTAACATACCGTTGAAGAGAATTATAAATTTAAATTCGTAAGCGGAATGCTTTGACTGATATTACTTTAAACTCGTATAAAAAAAATCAAAAAACGCGTGAAAATTCAAATTTTAAATTAGCGAATTTTTATTCTGAAAAAATTAATAATAAAAATGATTTATGCTGTATATTTTTTGAATTATTTATATACATAGTTAATTATTTTTAATCTTTTACGTAATAGTAGTTCATCGTTATCGTTACCAGAAGATTATCTTCTTTCGACAGTTCCTCGTAGATATAAATGTAGTATTTAATTATTGAATTAATATTTAAACTAAATTATTTCAACCGGATCACGTACACTGTATAAAAGTTTGCACCGATTTAAATCTGTATACTCGCTTGGAGACAATAAAATCGACTTACGGCCATTGTTAGTACCTGATAAATAAAATAATGCGTATTTTTTAATCGACAGAAATGCAACAGAGTCGCAAATGAGCTATAAAATAAGTGATATTGTTAAATCATCGTTGTTGAAAAATGAATCA
>JAPYZB010001236.1:0-15264 GCA_030522745.1 Eupelmus kiefferi | reverse complement strand
ACAGCAACTCGAGTTCAAAGACCTTCCGGAATCCGAAACCCCCAGCCCATCCCAAAAATTTCAATTACGCCGACCTCTCCTCGACCCATCTATCCGGAACTCGATCAACTCCCCATCATACACCGAAAATACATCTCCCTCGTCCCCTCACCGGCAACGCGCCACTGCCAAAACGACGGCTCGAGCCCATCGACCGCAAAACAGCCGCTCGGCGCCGCTATTCTTGCGGTCAATCATCCGCGGCGCCACGGCCAATTAACTTCGCGCCCGCGCACGAGCTCAGAGAAAGAGAGCTCGATTCCAGCCTACTATAGCTGCTATATAGGAAGTGTGCCTTTCGCGAGGCCGTCGGGAATTGATTCGTCGGGCTTTGGGATCGCGAACGCAAGCGTACGCTTCCTAGCGAGCCTTAAATGGACGCGTCCCGACGATTTGTGAGAGTCGATCCGCTATTTGTCTCCGGGAGAGACGAGATTTGCATAGAGGGTGGCTGGGTGTAGGACTGTGACAGGAACGATGTTTTTTTTGTTGCTGGATTTGCATGATTTTGACGGACTGTGAATGGAACGCCTGCAATTATTGATTGATAATTTCGAGGATTGAGTTCCGTCATCGTGGGCGGTCCGTATTTTAAAAGGTGACAATTGGCGAGTAACGGAGTTGATCGATCTAGATGAAAGGCAAAGATTTTATCGTTTGTATTTTTTTCAGATAATTATTATTTATTGAATTTTTTTATAGTTATGAATTTAGAACTGTATTTTAAAATTATCGTATTAATAGTAGCTCTTAATCCCTAATACTGTATAACATAGAATGTATCGTATATTTACTGTCAAAATAAAAAACCACTTGTTCACCATGACTATGTATCTTCAAATGTTTTCACTCGACCAAAGAATTTTTCTCACGCGAGAGCCAAAACGATCGTAAAACTCGATGCGTAATATGAAATATTTGCGGTCGCGCCCAAAAGCGCTGAGCGATCGAGTAAAATTTTTTTCGTCGAATTTCCACATGTCCGAATTGAAAAATCAATATTTCTCAAAAATTACAGCAGGTCCGCTCGACCCGGACAACGTAAGAGACGAATTAATATAAAAACGAGGTACCTGTCAGACGCGAAATTTCAAAATTTCCAACACCTTACCGATTTCTCCTGCAAAATTAAATTTCAAAGTGCCGAACGCACTTTGGCTCCTAATGCAAATTTCTGGCTCGCGCGATATCGATCGTAAAAGGTATAATGGAGCGCTTTTTTTAGTGGAACACGGAATTTTTTTCGACGTTTTTACGAGCGCGATAAGGCAACATTTTGTGAAACACGTTTGTTGAAGCTGTAAACGTCACGGGATTTTGAAGAATTCGGAATGACGGCGGTGGTATCAATTTGGCTCTTTATTGGACAGGCAAAAAATTTACGCAGTCGACGAAAATATTATCGAAAAACAAGCGAGTTACACGTGTATGCAATATCTTGTAATCAATATTTCGTCTGTCGTAAAAATCAAGTTCAATTTACGATTTAATCATTACATAAACCCAGGCAACTGTATTTACTTTGTATCAACAAAAAATTTTCAGCTTAAAGAATTAATAGCGTTTTGTTATTACATCATTTGAAAATGCATGGAAATGCTCGTAGTGTTCAAATGAAAATAATTGAAGCTAATATCCGTAGAAAAACGTAACAATGCATGCTTTCACGAGTTCAGTTATCAAATCAGTAATGCACGGCTTAATATAACCGCAGTATTACGCTATCTTTGCATTACGTATTCCTCATTCAACACTCCATGAATGAAAATCATTGTGACTGCAAAAAAGGATATCGAAAAATAGTAAATCGTATCGTGTAATAATAAACCCATTCGATCGTTTGAAAAAGTCTGGAAAATAGCAAGTCACCTGATTCCATTTATCAAGCTATCATAAAGTGTTCTAATATATTTCATTATTGGAAACGTATAAACAAATAGCCAATTCCCAGTCCATTTTCTATTCATTAGCTCGATAAGATTGCGTTTCCATTCATTTCAAATTAGCGCTATTAAAATTATTTACATTTCATTTGTCAAGCCGGGAATCCCGAGAAGCGAGCAAAACGAGCAAAAATCCTTCACTTTCTTCAATAATTACACACACGCGAGCCGCCTCCATTCAATAACGGCAATCCGAGAATAGCAAACTCAATTTTCCACCGATTCAAATTACATAAACGCTCAATCAGCTGTCTCCGATCCTTCCTCCTCTCTAACCCCGCCATTCAATTGTCTCCATCATCTCCATCCGCGCGCACAAAAGACCCAACCCTAGACAAACCATCCAGCAACAAAACTTTCCATTAATTTCAATCGGCCGCAAATTAGCCGCGTCTCGCACTTCATTCATCAGTATCGCACACTGGAAAATTAAATTCCCCATCCATTAAACGCAGTCTCTTCCCTGCGACTCCAACAACGCGCCGACCGATCGGCGCGCGGAAAAACAATGCGGCGGCGGCACGTAGGAGCCGAGAGATCGGAATGAGTAATTAGCTCGAGAGCGAGCGCTTATATGTGTAATGTAGAGGTGAAAAAAAAAGGACGGCGTGATGCGCGAGATGCAGAGGTGGGTAAGAGGCGCGCGCGTAGGATGAATTCCACGCTCGATAACGCTCAAGGCTTTACCTTCGTCGCGAGCGGCGCGAGAGCTAAGCCATTGCGAAATATCGCGAGGCTAATATGCGCAAGCCTCCCGTTACGAGCTCTGCGGCAGCGCGCGCGCGGCTACCTGTCGGAGCGTGTGCGTGTTTCAATGAATCGAGTCGAAAGATTGTGCAGCGAGGCTGGATGTCGAGGAAAGGTTCGCACGTTTTCTGGCTGGTGAGAAGTTTTGTTGAGGATGGATTTGAGTTGTGGTTGTTTTAGATTTTTGTTGTCATTGAATCGTCTCTTTACTGATAATTTATTAAAAAATTGATGATTAATTAAAGGAAATAACCGACTTTATTCGAAATAATTAATTTAGGATCAAGAAATGTTATACACAGGTGGTCTGATTTGTATCAACGCTAGACAACGTATATTTTGATAGCAATAATAACAAAAAGATTTATGATTCCAAAACAAGATTAAGCTAAATGTAATTTTATAATCTATAGAATTAGAAATTGTAGCGAGAGTTGCTGATAAAGATTAACAGCCGATTTACCCGTTATTATTACCGGTAAAATACGAACATACCAAAAATATTAAAACTTTGACAGACCCGTTCCTAATCAATAACCCGAATCACTCCAGGCAGTCTAAAATTTTGATTAAACACCAGCTGAGAGGTACGTAATCAATTACACGCAGCGCTGGCTTTTTTCAAAATCATAGAATCCAGTAAAAGCGCGTTCTTTTTCGAGAACAAGATCGTTTAACGAGAGCACAAACTCGATAATTCGCGCATTACGCGCGCGTAACCGAGCAATATTTATTGGATTGCCGTCTCACTAATGTGCAAGCCTGCGCCCGTTGTAATGGTTAGCGATAAAAAATTTCCCTCGAACCGGCTGTCCAATAATTCATTTTACACCGCATTATGTAACGTGTTTTGAGTATTGGCAAAACGACAAGTCGGATATTTCCTTTTCTTATTTTTCGTTTTTTAAGGACACACGTTTTATTCTTTAGAGTTGTGTTATTTAATACTTTGACAACAAAAATATTAAACTTGTTATTTTCACTGAAATTGAAAGTTACATTTTAAACACTTTACAAAACGTTTCAACAAAGTAAACGCATTTCTCCAGACTTTTGTCCGACCTCTTTTGTAGGTAAAATTTTGAGTCGAGTGATTCCTTAAAATTGGAATTTTTCTGGGTCAATCGTTCTGGCAGTGAAAGAGCGATTCATCGGCCAGAGCGCTCTCTTCCGGAGAGTGCCTTTTCTGAAAATTGAATGCCTAAAAGAATGGGAGCGTCACGAAGAATCGATTCACTCTTAGAGTAACCTAAATTAAAACTTTTTTCTCACCTGCCTACAATTTTCAACGTTTGTGGAGTCTATTTTTGAATATTCACGTAAAAAAAAATTAAATCAATCATGAAATATATGATTACCGTTCCTCTAAAATTATGTCTTTCAATAAACAACGCCTCTGTCACCTTGAGCCTTGAACTTGACTGAATGTCACTTGTCAGTGCTGCAACGAGACACTCGCAGCTGCAATTAGACTTGCACGTGAGGTGACAACAAAGTAATTTGGATGAAAATTTAAGCGACCGCTTGTACAGGTGTTTTTGAATTACGACATCGTGAAGTTGATACGTACAAGTCATTGTAATACGTACCGTTATCACATTTCCATTCTTTCATTTCTTATTCTCTTTCTTTCTTTTCATCATTGAAAAGTTAATTATTAAACAGTTGACACACCGCTATTAAACTTTCGAAATTCACAAAAAAATCTAATCAAAGAGAACGTCTAGACTATGAAATTAATCAGACCGGAAGGATATGTCGAAGCTGCTTGTCGTGCTGGAAGCGAAACAAGGCTATGAGTTGCGAAGTTAGATATCATAAGGAGCGGTTTACGTGACGCTAAAGTATGGGATCAGAGAAGACCTAAAATGTCATTAGCTAAGAGACGCTCTCTTCATGAGTTTAAGCCACTTATGACCCCTCACTTCGTTTTTTACTTTTAGTGCTACCATGGTTACGTTAGTAGTCAGTTTTTTCTTTGTTCATGATTAGCACGCTTTGAAAGGTAAGATTTTACACGTCATTGAAAAAAAGTAAATATGTATACAGACACCAAGCGATATTTTAAGTAACAAATTTGGTTTTGAAAGTATTCCTTTTCAGATTCATTATTTCTGCACGTACCAATTACATTTTTCTAATTAAAAAAATAAATCTTGCTAATTTCAAAAGATTTCTAATTGATTTCATCAACGCACATCCTTACAAGTGACCAACCGCAAATCACTTCAAAAACCACACACGACCATTCCCTCACCGAACCCAACAATCCTCCCGCAATACCAAAACAAGCACTCCATCTCCCGATCCCATGCACACAACCGATTTTCGCCTCGCCTTAAAAAGGCCTCAGCATCCACTCTTCCCCCGCTAATGAAAAAAAAAGCTCAAACTCTAATCATCCCACGATCATCATCACGCCGGCTCGTAATCTCGCTAAAATCGAATACCGCGCGGTTGCGGTTAACCCTGCGCTTACTCATGCGGCTCGCGCGCGCACAAAAGCGCGCGCCCGCGCTACCGCCAGGTGTCTTTGCCGTCTTTAGATCGCGCTGTGCCGATGCCATAAACGGCCCTCTCGGCATAACTTCCTGGCTCCCCCAGGCGAGCGCACGTGATTCGCGAAAGTGCGTCCGCTCTTCGACGCGCATACTCAGGTATGTGAGGAGAGAGAAAGAAAGATGTGGTGTTTGTGTGTGTGTGTAAGCATGTTTCAGAAGCGGACGTGAGCGCGCGCGTGCCACCGTTGCGCGGGAGCGGTAGGTTCGGTTGGTGTATGGAGTTGACACTTCCATTATGTGCTGATGTCTGGTGGAGAACGGCTTTTGTTTTGGCTTTTTGAGAATGGAAAGTTGAAATAATATTGGAGAGGAAAGTTGATTTTTACTTTCGATTTTTTTTTCTGTTTTTATTATTGTTTGTTTTTTAAGAAGGATTTATTATAGGCGCGAGATTGAATGAATGGTTGAATTAGTTTGTTCAATTTTTTTCACACGGTTGGAAACTTACTCTTGCTTCTTATAATTTAAAAATAATCCATGATTCTTATACTTTCGTTTTTTTCTGTTTTTATTATTTTGTTTGTATTTTAAAACAGAATGTAATAGGTGCGAGATTAAATGAATGGTTGGATTAGTTTGTTTACTACGCATCTTTTACAATCTAATCAACTTTTGTCACACGGTTGGAAACGTAATCTTACTTCTTACAATGCAAAACTAATCCATAATTCTTGAATTAACAAAAGAGTACGTCAACTCTTTTTTGCAGTCTGGAGATGCTAACACCACGTTTAGCATTGGCAAAAAGCAATAAATTAAAGGTGCAAGTAAGAAAAGAAGTGCGTGGTTTCACAAAAATATAAGCTGCTCTTTTAACCACGGTTGTTGTTCCAGTAGTGTATTGCGCTTCGGAATTTCACGTGCTGACTTGAATGATTTACGCCCTTTCCAGATCCCAAGGAATTTCACGAACAATTAGCCATACATTCAAGGAATTCCTATAAACCACGCATGCAAAATTTTAGCTTGCGTAACGCCAACAATGCAAATACCTAGCTCCCTGGGACGTGCTAAAAATTCGAAGATCTGCTATAAATCACTCCTGGGTCCTCTACCGATAGAAATCTGAACAGCTTTCGTAAACATTAAAACTTTGACTGGCAGAGTAAATTCAAGCGATGAAACGGCAAAATGTCAAGTGAGGTTCGTTTTGTTTAGCCGATGAATCAAAAGATTTCAGTTGGCAACGTCGAGTAAAGATTTTAATGGTTCTCCAACCAGTGAAAAGTGAAACAAAATTTATATCTTCGCTCGACTTTCACACGAGTGATTTGCCATCTCGATATTGTCATTTTATTCTCTAAAATAGAAAACTGGTATGCTAAACACACCCCGCATCAGCAAGACAAAAGAACACACTAATCTCTCCCCATCGGTGAAATTTTTGTCATCCTTTACGGCTATCGAACAACGACGACACTCCCATAAACCCAAATCAACCGGAAGAAAGCCACCTCTCCCATTACCCTCTAAAAAGTCCTCGAATCTAACTTTATATGTAAAGCCAAAACTGTACAGCAGCGCGCGCAGCTGAAGAATCTCTCGTCGATAAGCCAGCAGGACCAACCGTTGTGTGTCGTGCGCGCGCGCGCTGGCTCGTTATTATACATGCGCGACGATTAGAATCGCGAGGAATTTGGAGAACAGGGAGAGAAACAAAGGGACTGCAGTGCCCGGTTCGCGCGCCACTTTCTATTGTAAATGACGCGCGGGGAGGGAAAAGTCAAGCCGCTTGATAAGCCAAGCTGATTTGCAAAAATGGAGAGGCTTTTCCGTTACAGGCTGGCCCGGCCAGTGAAAAAGTTCAAAGGAGAGAGAGAGAGAGACCTGCTTTGAATTTTATCTGATTGATCGGCCAGCGAATTTCGTGACATTGTGCGAGTTTTGCGGTCACGCTGGAATGTTAACTGGAATCCCGACTGCAAAGTACAATAATTATTTCGCGGCGCACGACTTGTGTAATTTGATCTCGTTGGGAGTTACGCGATCGGTGGGATTAATTAAAATTTTGTAGTTTTGTTGCTGTCTCTTCGAGCGAGACAATAAAATTGTTTGATTTAATAAGAAGTGCTTGGAACAAGTAAGGGGCTAATTATTGATACGTGACAAAATTTTTATTTGAGTCGATAAAAAATAAATTTTATTACATAAAATTCGTGCGCTTATGAGTTACTTAATATTTAACGATCTTTGCAATTTCGTATGTTAATTAAGACGTTAATAACAGGTATTTCCAAACTGAGCGATTTAAGTGAGTTTATTTTAGTAATGCACATTCAACCGGATACTTTATAAAAAAGACCTAGCATCTAAAAATAGTCATTCTGCTGAATGATTCAACGCTACAAAAGTTCAAAATAATTGACTACATTATTAGAAAGTAAATTTACTCTTATAATCCTTTTAAAGCTTGGCAAACATATATTGTTCAATGGAACGTAAACACAACGTTTTTCTAAATAAATCGTTCTTTCCTTTCAGCATAATTTCTCTTAACTCCGACACATATCTGTTATTATAGTATAATCGGTTACTAATTCAGAATAAAGACCATCCCATAAAATCAAAGATACTAATCCTGACCTACTGCTACACCGACACCGAAACAATACACTCAACTCGATCCTCCTCTTCTTGAAACCATCGCACACGTAATTCTCCTCAAGATCCTTAAACGTCGCGTTTACGAGCTCTCTTGGTGCGCTCTCGCACCGCGGCAGCCGCATTTGAGAAACCGAAATTTACGACACCAGCCAAGGTCATCCGGCTGGCCTCGATCCATCGCGCACAACCCAGCGCACAAAAAAGACAAACAGCGATCGAAAAGAAGAAGCAACAACAATACCGATCCCAGCTAATCGTCCGCGGCTTCCCCGCCTCCCTGCGACCTGTCAACGAGAGGGAACGAGAGAGATGAAATTAAAGAAGGCCGATTCGAAAGCAGAGAAGCGATGAGCGCTCCTATATACGTTGCATCAGGACACGCGCGTTGAGAAACTGCCAAAGTACGCGTGCGCGCGCGTGGGTGATCCCAAGCGAATGCCGCTGCTCTCCAGAATCGAGTGAGCGCGTTGCGCGTTTTGTTTTTTTTTCTCCACCTTCGGTTTTTAATTCCCCGTTGCGCAATTTTTTTGCTCTTTGAATTGGAAATCGCGCTGTTACTTTTTCGCGCCGATCGGATGAGGAATGAGGGGAGCTCGATCTCGTTTCGTTCCTAAATGGTGCGTTTCTTCGAAGGTGCCAATCGTCGATAAATTACGTCGGTTTTGCGTATCGACGATGGATCGTAAATCAAAAAATTGCAAGGAGATAGAGCGTCGATTAGCCGCACGACGGAAACGCGATCGGTTTGAAATATTGGATTATTATTAAATTTACAAAGGTGTATGGAATTTAAGGACACGGCTAAGCTATTTTTCTGCCTCGATGTTGATTTATTCGGCCGAAGAAGTCATGAAAGAGCTGCAGCTAAGAAAACATTTATACTATTCCTCGTGTTTGCTTAAGAACGCTCAAGCACTGAAACGCATTTCTTGATTACATTAGCGCTTCTTATTGTGTGTGGTTTTGAATGCAATTACTTAGGTCACCTAATAAATGCCTACTAACGCTCATCCTAGATGAATGCCTATTCATGCGTAGGTGGAGTCAAAAGATGCCTTCTTGATTTAGCATACAGTCTTTTGAATTTAAAACTAATTTGCTTTCAGCGATTCAACAGTAAAGTTAATTGGCTGAACCGATTTTCTATTGTTCTTATGAAAATAATAAACAGCTGACAACATATTAAACGAAAAAAAATACCGATTTTAATATTTTAAATAGTTCATGAACGCTCTAATTCCATATATAGTACCTCAAAGTTTCTCGGCGCAACGTTGTTCCGGAGCACCTCAAGGTCCTTCAGGTATCCTCCACCAATTCCATTCCTCTGCTCTGATTCCCGTCTCTTCTTGCCATTCCTGGTGGCCAGTGCCATTTCCAGAAGCTCTTCCCACTCGATAACATCATAAAGTGACTGATTACCACTTCGATTCCTTTTAACAACTTTACCGGCCGACGAATTCCTCCTGGTCAGTGAGTTCTTCCTGTTCAGGGTCTCCAGAGGATCCCTCTGTTCTATGTCCGCCGTTATTCTGTGACACTTGCGTTCACGTGGCAGTTTGATGATGTTACTATCATCCCAACCCTCCTCCATCTTTTTGATCTTGTCATCAGCGATGAAGCTGCTCCTGAGGGTATCAGCCCAGGTCTCCTTCCTCTGACTTCTACGTATACTTGACGTCCTGGACAATGGCGAAGACTTGATGCTGCCATTTTTGCTGTTATTGTCGTAGATCGACTTGGCATTGTCGATGTCGTCCAGGACACGATCGATCCTACGAATCATCTGGTCGTGCAGATTCTGACCATTACTATGATGATCGATGGAGGACAAACCAGGCTCCGAAGAGTTCAAGCTATCGCTGTCGCTATAGTCCCACGAGCTCGTGCTGTTCCTGCTCAGTTTCCGAGCGTTCGTCAGCTGATCGGCCGTCCTCCTAGGTGAATCCTTATTATTCTTTACTTTATTCTGTTTCTGCGGGTTCGTGGTAATTTTGATGATCTTCGTGCTAGGCGACACGGGATTGTTCTTCCCGTTCAGCTGTTTACCAATTCCACTCGCGTGGGCCTTGCCCTTGCAGGCCCTGTGGTGACGCATGTGGTCCTGCTGCGTGGCCGGCATCTTTCCCTGGATCGTTTATTTATTCACTCGGGGGACACACAACAACAACAGCCGCGGCGACAATGATGCGTTATCGGACTTTCACCTCCTCCGCCGCGGGCTGGCACTTGAGTAAACACGCACGGCCGCGGAATACAATGCGAGCGAGGCTAGAAACGAACTAGACAAGCCCGGGTATGTATGTTTTCCAGCGCGCGCGCGAGCGCCTTCACGAAACGATTTCACACAGCGCGCAAAAAGCCGATTTGACACACAGAACAAAACAGCACTGGCTACTACTGGGGATGGGAAGCGACGCGTCGCGCTCCGTCGCTGGGAGAAAAATGACGTGTGTATTCTCACGGCGCGCGAAAGTTATAAAAGGGTGAAAGTCTCTCTCTTTCTTGCCGACGATGATGATCGCACGCGCGCGAGCGGGCAAATTCACATTTTGCAGTGTCCTCGGCCCGTGGCTGCTGCTGGCCGAGGCGCGACACGGTCACGACCGGGTACTCCGTGAACTCCGATCATGACTTCCACCTTCACTCTCTCTCTACCTCTCTTCTTCTCTCTCTCTCTCTTTTTTTCGTTATCCAGCTCCGATATCTCGAACCTTTTCCTGTGCTCTCTTCGGGGACTTTCCTCGGGCACACGGGGCTCTGCTGCGTTCGGAGGAGCCGCAATGACTGTGTGTGTCGCCCGCGCGCGCGCGACCCTTTGCCGTTTCCACGCGCGCTCTGCTCTCCTCTCCAGCGAGTCAGAGACGTTTAGAGCGGGGAGACAGAGCCCGAGTAGTGAGAGGGCGTAGAGTCTGAGAGAGCGAGAGAGAGAGAAAGATAGAGAGAAAGAGAGGGAAGTCAGGCGTGTGCCCACGACTCGTGTTTCTTCCTCCTCCGCTCGCTCGCGCGCGCGCGCAAGCCCCCGATCGCGCTTCTGGAGACGTGTGCGGTGAGGCTTTTTTTTCGTTGGAGTTTGGTTTTCGGGGGATCGGCGGGGCGTGTTTTTTGGGACGGCGATGGGCGAATTGCCGATGATGAATGCTGGAAAGTTCCGCAGAGGAATTAAAGCGAGGCGGTTTCGCGGCTGATTAACGTGTTGGGCCTAATTTATACGATTGGTACTTAAATTTGCTTGTTTATTAAATATATGTTTTTTGATTTGCATAATTTTGCACCATTAATTATTCGTTGGATTAAAAACTACAAATGAATTAAAAATATTGTATATTGTTTTTCTGTACTTTTAAATTTGTTGAAATTGGAGGCATAAAGACTTTTATAAATATATCATATATTTAAAAAAATTGTAATATTTTTATAATTTACTGTTAAATATCATATTTTAATCTATGAGTAATTTTTTTTTCGATACATCCACGTAAAAAGTATTCCAGACCATTTTTTTTACCAAGCAACAACTGTCGTTTCATTCTATTTCACATTTTCATTTTCACTTGTACAGTTTTACTTGACCTAAATATATCGAATGCATTATATTTTCAATTATCGATTTCGCTAAAAATGTTAAATTCGAAAACATTGCACTACACTTTCATGAAATAGTACAAGATCTCACCTCAAAACACTTGCTTCGGATTACAAAATTAATGTACTTCTACCAACCATATCTGCGCTCGTTCCTACCACCATAAAAACAAAATATTCCAACTTTAATTCACTTAATCCGTCTCCCAGCCACCTCCGAGCCTCAACCGCGCCAATACCAGTACCAAATTAACCGGCACTCGAGATTAATCGCGCATAAATAGCTCCTCAAGCACGATAATTAAATAAAAGTATGCAGTTATGTTTATACACCGTTGAATTTCTCCTCACGCGCCGGTGCGTAGTCGGCGGCGGCGGCGGCGTCGTAGACCTGCCTACAAGCAAGTATAGCAGGAAGAGAGAGACAGCCGCAGCGCCTGCGCGCGCGCGACAGGAAACTGCAGTTTTATGGCTCAATCGCTCCATCGGAGGCCTCTCCGTGAGCGCGTTGGGAAACTGCGCGACCTCGAGACACCTCCGATTTTTCGTGCCTGGTCCACATTGACGAGGAGGAAAAATCTTTTTGGGTTTCGAGGATACGGAGAGGCGAGGCCAGATTTGTGCCATTGATGACAATGCCAAAGTCGATTCGTGGCGTTTCGTTGCAACAGGTATCGATATTGTGAAAATGCAGGTATTTTAATGTCTCGTTGGGTTTCTGGTGTTTACTCAACTTTGATTAATCGGGACAAAGGATGCATTAGAATGATGGCTGCATTAACAGGTGTCATAAATATTAGAGGTAATTTATATCGCTATCAATATTAGAAGCCGGTATCCTAATCACGATGTTTTATGAAACCTATCAATAATATTAGTTTTATTGACTAATTTATGTTTTTATTGATCGATCAAGATAGGCGCATATCATTTGAAGAGCTCGTTACGACACGGATCTGCAGATTTACAATAAAAGATCAATTCCCAGTGCAGCATTCAAAGCTACATTTACAAAATTTATAGTTTTATCGTTTCTACATTTTTTCAGTCACTTTTTATTATACAATTATTTAAGTACATTTTTTTGAAAATTCTACCTTCAAATCCCGTACCAACTCACATTAAATAACGCGGCTTTACAAAGGATAACACTACCATTGTTGAAATTACGGCTACCAAATCAGAATTCCATAAAAAGCGTAATTACAATGTCACACGAAACTTACAGTTACCAAGGCTCTCTCAAGCTCCAGCCTCTTACATCGCGCACCGCGAATACATTTCAACAATCGACCTCTTGTCTCTCCCCGATCCAGCTATCTCCCCGGCTTTATTACCCACGATGAGAAACGGCTCCTCGGCATCAAACATCACTCTATAAAACGTAAAACGCGCCGTAATTCCTCTCTCTCTCTCCACGGCGAGCGGCACCGCAAGCCTTGGCGGATCCCTCGGCTTTTTAGATGACATTAACAATGGCTCACGACGTGCCCATTCCGCTCTCGGCTTATATACCCCTCGTCAAGCGATCGCGAGAGCGCGGGAGTTGACTTTCTTGAGAAAACAAGGCAAAAGTCACAGCACGGCCCCTTTGACGATGCCATATTGGCAGCGTGTACAGTCGGCCGAGCTTTTCGAAAAACTTATTTATGGGGCTGCTCCTTTTCAAAGGAATCGCAGATTTTGCGGCGCGCAGTTTTTGTTGTCGGGGGGATATTCAGGCTGTTGTAATTTAATCTCGGTATTTATGCGAGTCCATTGGGGCCTGGGATGTAAATAGGCTGCGCGAAAGTAAATTGAATCCTTTTGTGCCGAGCGCAAGAGCGGAGATTGAGGAATAATGTCCGTTATTTTATAGCAGATGGAAGGATGACGTACGAGCTACGGCTTCGTAATGGTTTTAAAAATTGTTTATATCGCGAGGCAGGAGGAAACGGATCGAAAAGTGATAAATCAAGAGGGAGAAAAGAAAATGTTAATAGCTGCGTTGATTGATTTCGAATTAAACAGAAAATATACTGGAAAGTAGATAAAGTCCGAGCATTGTAAGACAAGTTATTAAAAAACTATACAGTAGCAGAATTAATATCTTAATTAACAAACAATCACAATCTACACCTTCCTATTTCAAAATAGAAGCTACATTTTTCATTAAAATAAGAAAATTCGAAAAAAACATTCCCACCTACTCATCCACCTCAAACTTCCAGCCAAGACTGTACAAACTAAAACTCAATCTCGAAGCTTCATCCCCGCAAAAATCCGCGCTTCATTCAGCAGCGCATCCCGCGCGCTCGTTGCACTTTGCGCCTGCGTACGGCTCTGCGGTGAACTGTTTGCGCTTGGGGTTCTCCGCTCTTATAAACAGCGCCGGCATTATTACGCGGCCGCTTATTGTATACGCGAGAGAGCGAGAACGCGCCGACTTTTCCTTTCTCAGGAGGAGGAAAAGCGATTCCACGGGGCACGGCATGAAATGACTCTTTTACGTGCGAAAACGCGCGAGTTGTTTGGCTGGCAAGGGATAGCTTATGTAGGAAGATCGGCGAGAGACGCGGATGAAGCGCAGGGCGAGTTACGTAAAACGCGTGTGCTGAGAGTATTGATGTTGGAGCTTGATAGGCGGATTGATTGTATTGGAGAAAGAGTTGGGGTAATATTCGGAAAAGGCTGGCTGGATCACGAAGTTGCCATTTCGATTGATTATGAGATCGAATTTATTTGCTTTCTGAGGATAATGGGCGCAGATGTTTAGTTTCTTGGTTTAGCGAGATTTGAATAGATTAATATGGAGAAAAGAAGTAAAATTCTTTTTTATAATGTAAAATATTAGATATTCATGTTTCTTCAGATGGATCATTCAACATAAAATAGAAAGTAATATTACAATGAAAAACTTTTATTTAACTATGTACAAGTCAACAACATTAATTTTTTCTGCAGTAATACACAGCAAGTATTTTAACAGTCTAACGTGAGAAAACAAAATAACTCAAATTCACTCAACTCAAAATACCCATAACCAAAACGCGAAACCTGTAGAATAACAAACCTCAAAAATAGCCTTTCAAAACTCCTTAAATCAAGTTTGACAGAGTCGACAAAAGCTCAACTCCAAAAGCCCCCCCAGTACGAAGAAAGCATCAAATCGCAAATGGCCGAACGCACGTCCAGCCTAACGAGAAACCGCAGCAGCAGCGGCTTTCAGAGCCGTGGGCGCCGCGATTTTACGAGCGACGAAAAGGAGCATAACGCGAGACACGCGGAGACAACCAAAACGGCTTCCAGCGCGCGTATACCGAATTATCCGCGGAGCTCTACGCCCGGTGCAGGCAGCCTTTTATCCAGGAAGTCGGGGCGTCGTCGCTCTTTTCTGCTGCCGTGCACGCGCTGCCACGCGAGTGCTATTCTCGGCATCTATATGAGCAGGCGAGTCGCTTGGGGAGAGCGGACCGATGCGATGAGGAGACGGGGATATTTTTTTTAGGTTGGTTTTCCGCGTGGTAACGTGAAGTTTTATGGTTGGCTGGTTTTTTGGAGAGGGGGTGTTGGGCGAAGTGAATGCACGATGATTGATGGGTTTTTGTAGTTAATTTAATTTTTGATTGAATCAAAATCATGCATTATTTTAATAATGAGATATCTATATTTATGATAAAATTTGAAATAAATCAACACCGAAAAAATGAATTTAAATATATTTCTTATTTGCAATTTTAATCGATGTACACGAAATAGTAAGATTTACTATTTACATTTTGTTTATTATTATAATTAGAATTATT
>JAPYZB010001235.1:0-16735 GCA_030522745.1 Eupelmus kiefferi | reverse complement strand
AATAAAGTTATAGTAAATAAAATTTGATTAAGTATTTCAGTACACAAGATCTAAATTGAAATTTAAACAAGGGAATAACATTAGGAACAATTTAAATTTTTTTTTTTCAGATTTAAAAAAGACTTATTCGATTTAAAATTGTGATAGTTTTAACGCGAGCAACGGAATAACAACTGGCAAATTGTAAATATTAATAGATCTGATAGGCTAAATAATTTATTTGTAAATCAAAAAATGAATTTATCGTTTGTGGATTACTTTAAATATTAAAATGTATATCGATCTCTAACGGACTAAAATAACATCTTACATTCTTGTTAAACTAAAATAATGTCTTGGTTCGTTAGGGATCCATATAGATTTTAATAAGTAAATGATTTTTTGCTCAAATTTAAATCACACCAAATTTATACATAAATTTGAAAAAGCAAATCGAAGATAGTTTTTTCTAGTTTTATTTTCTTATTTGAAACTAAATTTAAGTCTTATATAATCGAAAAATTTATGCTTTCCATGAAAGCTATTTTTCTTATGCTAATACTAAAATGTCCATATATTAAGTTTTAAAGCCTATTCAATAAAAACCTGAAACATGGGTCTCTTAACTTTGGCCAAATAATTCTTTGTATAAATATAAAAGTTTTTTCAATCTCGAATTTAGTATAAATTTGATACAACTATTTTCACTCAAATATTCAATAGATATTGTTCTAATATTCATCTAAAACTTTCTACGTTTATAACAATAATTTTATATTATTCACAGAATATTATTCACAGAATTAATTATATCCAACAAACAAATCTAATTAACGTTTGGCATTTTGCAGAAGGCAAAGTTTTTCATATTAACTTTGATATTTACCGAAACTTCGAAAATTGAATGACGTACTTCTCCCTGAGATTTCCTGCTCAGGAAAAGTTGCGAAAAAGTTGCGAGAAAGGGGGATGATCTAACTGTTTGACATTCTCCTTCCCGGTAATTACTTTATACAAGCAGCAGGCATAATTCGTCAAAGCCCCGACATTTTTCCAAATATTCATCAAACATCGCAAAGCCCGCGTAGAATAAACGAGCTTCCAATTGAAAAAGTAAACAGGCTCAAATCTTCAAAGAACATAATTGCAACAACAGCGCGCCGCGCGTGTCAGAAATAAAAACAGAGGGGAAAGGACCTCTTAATAGAGTAAACACAGAGCGCTGACAAAAGCGTAGACGTCGGATAAGCGGCGAAGAAGTGATGTAGAGCGCGCGTATAAACGCGAGGTAGGCGGCGGCGTGTAACATATGTTTGCAACCGTAAGGCCCGACGCGCTTTAGCTAAGGACAGCTGCGGCTATCTCGCGCCGATTATCTCCGTGGCTACGGGACGACAGATAAGCCGCGAATCGATTTCTCGTAAACCCTATCTCTACGATCTCTATTTTACGCGAGCCCGTTCAGCATCTACCTATATCCGTGCGACCCACACAGACATTAAAAAAAAAAAAAAAAATAATAATAATCGGCAAAACATACGCAAAGCATATTCCGGCGCAGATGCACCAGTATGAAAATTACCGATAAACAGATGCTCCCTGGTAGCTCCTGGCTGCTGATACGCTGGTCCTCGTATCGCGGCTCGAGCGCGACTGGCGGATATCTCGCCTCTACCGCTGGCTCTGATATCGCCAGGAGAGGCAGAGCAGCGCGCGCGCCTCAGGGTGAAAGAGAGAGAGAGGAGGAGGAGAAGGAGGATTTGTCGCGCCCACGAGCCAGAGCTTAACGCCCCCACTCCCCCCATCGCGCCGTCACTACCCCACCTGTGCGCTCCAGCTCGAGCTTTATTGTCAACAACATCTTTCGCTGGGAAATTCTTGGGCGCCGGCTTATATTGCGCCTCTCCGCTGACGGATGCGGCTATTTCCGCGGGCGCCTGCTTTTTCGAGGGTTTATAGAGAGCGGATTATCGGGAGGCGCGTGCATCGATGGAATCCCAGGTATATATGGAGAGCTTTTATTGTAATGTATATGCGGCGGTGAAAAATGAGCTGGCAGCTAACGAGTGGCCTGTAAATAATTTTACAGGGCTTTGAAATACGAGCTTTTCTATAGGGGGGTGAAGTATATAAAAACGTTTACAGCCGTTCGACTTGGCTGAAGGCGTTGTATAGTTTTTACACGCATTGTTACCTAATTTTACAGCCTGCTGATTTTATTGCGTATAAATAACAGCGGCACGAGCGACTGTTTTTATCGTTATATTAAAGCCTGCACCCTTTATTTATAAAAGAAGCTTACAATTTATAAAAGCAATAATAAAGCTCAATTTTCCAGTCGAAAGAAATATTTCGTCGACCTATTCGTAAGGAATCGAGGGCTGATGTCTCAAGCGCAACGGCTGTAAGTGACTTTTTCCATTAACGGCAGGAAGATCGGCTCTCTCGGTGCGTATCCTTCGGGCGGCTGTTGTGTAACGAAATTTGCAGCTTGTCCTCGGGCATACGTAATAACAGCCCCAGTGGCCAGCGAGCCCTTGGACGCTTAATTGACGTTTAACCGTGAGAGCGTAGGCCGGCTGAGTGCGTGTGTGTACTCAGAGGACTGTCCTCTGCAGGCAATATCCTCCTCGATTTCGATGATGTGTGTGTGTGTGTACACCGAGCGCCGGGGATCCATCTTGGATTCGCGGCACGCGTCAGTCAGTAAAGTTGACTTTGACCCGGGAGTAGAGAAGTCGATGAAGTACATTACGGCCAGTCGATATTCGAGGATCCTTTGCAAGAGCGATACTGCGCGCATCCAATCTTTCTTTTATTGCTTCTTCTTCTTTTTCTTTTTCTTCTTCTTCTACTTTTTGGTGTTAGTTCGAGATTTGTAAGTTTTATGAGCGACCGTTTATGGATTGGGGGCGCACGATGGTAGTGTAATTGTTTGAGAGATTTGAGAAAATATTATTGCTGTGCTTACTTGATTGGTTATGAAAATAGAGAATCTTTTATTGTAAAAGTAAATTTTATGAGTTATTTTTGATAATGATAGATTGCTAGATATCTTTGAAGATTGATCATTTTAGAACGACGAAAACTCGAGGATAGCTTACTAAATTCAGCAGTAAAAACGTTAGAATGGCAATTTAATTCAAATATTTTTTCTATCTTTATTTTCGTTCCTACTTATTGAGACCATAATACTCTTAATCATAATAAAATGCAATAAAACTGTTTTAGAAAAGAAAATGACAATAAAAATAATAAATAATACATTTTTGCTTTACTTTCATGGAGAATATCTAACCTTTGGAGTTGTCTCAAATTTTGGAATCTGTTTTTCGATACCAAAATATGAAATAAGGCAGCAAGATCTAATGTTTCGATAGACTTTTAATTCATTCATTTGATTTCATAATGTACAATTTAGAACTACTATTTTCAATAAATTTTATAGAAATCAAATGGTTGTTATAATATGGTTTTTTAAAATTAGATTATTAACATTAAATATAATCGTTATATCCTTTTTTCTTATATTTTTCGATCGAGAACGGCTAGAGTTTAAGCTGATATTTACTATAATTGATTTTTCTGCCGCTTAGTAATGTAATTTAAAGGATAAAAAAGCAATTTCATAATTTTTTTTTTTAAATACCTTATTATTTTAAACTGAAATGAAATAAGAAAAATTTAAAAATATTTTCCTGATAGTAATTAAAATTATTTTGTGTATAAGACATTATAGATTAATATGAAAATTGCTTCGCAATATAGATTATTTTGATCATCTATAAAATGCTCCTTTCTTTAATAGCGCAAATAATAAACAGATATAACGTCAACAGTAAAGCGGCGGTATTATTTATTACTTTCCTCCATTTCGGCATATTCGTATTTTCACCAGAGTTATGGCACATATAAGCGTCACGCCTCAGTCAACCTGTTCATAAACGTTAGATCTTGCGCATGAGCTTCTTTTATCTTTTGGTATTAAAAAACGTATCTCTCAAAGCCGGTATATTAACTTAAATTAAAAAAAAAGCTTTCTTTATAAAAAAATGACTTATTGAATTTCATACTTTAAATAGCTATTAATGGATATATGCTTTATTCTTTTTTCATAATATAAGAGAATCCATTTTCAATCGATAAAAGAATTACGAAAAGAAGTTGAAAAGTAAATTGTTTAAACCTATGAACAAAAAATAGTGTTTAATTTGAATTGCTTTCGTAGTAATTGTAATTAATTGCAGATGGTGTAAAAATAATTCTGAACGTATTCGTCGCAACAGAATCCACAAATAAGAATTCTAATATAAAATTTTTATCAGATGAAAAACTTGTCAGAGTTACAGGACATTTTAGACGCAGAAAACTTGTTTTCAGGCAGGCTACGAATATAGCCAAAAGGAAAAGCAAATCCACGTAGATCCTTGTCGTCTGGCGTTACGATAAAAAACTCAGGGCTTCTCTAATTCGATGACACCTACACAATTACCTAGGAATATCTGGGTCAGGCGTTTTTCCGTTTCGCGAATCAAATATATCATACCGCTAAGCCTTGGGCTATGCGCTCGTAATAAAGCCAGACGTAAATACGATCATCTTATTCCTCCGAGATAAGATTCATCTCCTTCTCCCGTAAATTTACTTTTTGAATAAATTTTCAAATCCCCCTTTTATAAATCACGAGGGCGAATCATAAAGGAGGAAAAAATTTTGGCTTCCGAAGGTTTCGAATATTTTTGTCTCCTCGAGTAGAACAATTCCGAGTACAGTCAGACATCACCATTCGCCCATATCCAACTGCATTCGCATCACTATAACATTTTTTTAAACCCTGCACCCTCTCCGTGCAACATCCAATAAACCATATGCCAAGCTTAAACTAGCTATCCATCAATCGATACTGCCCCCTGAAAAGCTCTCAAATTTGAAAAAGCAATCGCTGCGGGCACTCTCAAAACGCTGAAAAAAAAAAAAAAAGTCCTCATCTCGAGCCATTGCAGCTGGCAGCTGGGATAGCAGGCTTTGGTCGAAAGCGAGGGAGGGAGAGAGTAGCTAGGAGCGCGCAGAGCGCTCGGCGATACACGACAACAAAGAGGGAAGGAGGCCGAGGGAGAGAGGGTGAGAGAGAGCGTGTGGGAGGGTGGGAGCGGCAGAGGGCGCTGGGGGGCGGCTCGCTCCCTCGCTGCTCTCTGTCCCTGGCTACTCGTGCAGGCTGCCGCCCGCTGCGCGCGCTCTCGGGGGCTGCGGCTGCTGCTGCTGCAGAAGAGAACACACACACACACAGAGAGACACAGGGACGAGAGTAAGACAGAGAGAGAGAGAGAGAGAGAGAGAGAGAGAGAGAAAGTTTGGCAGCTGAGCGCCGAGAGATTCTGGCTAGTGCGCGCGCTGCAGCTTTTGAGCGGGTCATGAGCCATGGGCCTCGTCGACGTCCTCCTCGTTCCAGAAGCGAAGCGCCCCGCGCCCGGGAGACTGCAGGAGCCGGGCCAGCGCTAGCATCAGCAGCAGCAGCAGCACACGGGCACCGATCGATCACGGGCCACGTCTATACCTATACCAGCCGCGCAGCCAGTTCGCACACGCTAGATGCGTAGCTCTGCCCGCTCTCCAAAGACATAAACAGCCAGGTACGTCCAAAGCTTCTCTTCTTTCTCATCACAGCACGCCCATTATCCGTCTTCTCTACGCTCTCTCCTAACGCCTGGCCTTTTCCTTTTCATTGTTAATTAATAGGAGGAAGCGTATAGGCGTGGATCGAAACGCTTCCGGCCAGTGCAGTGCGCGGTACGCCCGTCAAAGATCGATCAAAGTCGAATAGCGTGCGCGTCGTCCCTCCCCCCCCCCACCCCCCTTCCTCTGTCTTCCTCTTTGACTGCAAGAACGAGTGCTATCCGGCTGCTACATACCCAGCGCTCGCGCGTGTCCCAAGAGTGCGCACGTGTGCGCGCAAGCTCGAAACTTTCTCTTTCTCTCTCTCTCTCTCTCTCTCTCTAGCTGTAATCGAGGACCTGGCTAATTAAGCTCTGCCGTGCAGCAGCTCTCGCGGTGCATTAGATCGATCGATATGTATATAGGTATATATACAGAGGCTCATATCGGAAAGGAGCGCGGGAAAATGGAATAGCAGCCCGAGTGTAAAAAGGAGTAGCGTGCAGTGCACGTGCGGCTCTAAACGATGCACTTGCCGAGTGTCAGCTGCCAGCGGAGTAGTCGCTTGCATTATTGATCGGCTGCGGAGGCGGCGTCAACATCGCTACAGCCTCCTAATGATTCGTTATTGTTAAAACGGTCCACTTGCGGGATCGAGCATTCAGTGATATGTATCGGGCGCGGCCTGTGTGCGAGCGATGCTGACGCGCCGCCGACTGAAACGCCAGAGTCGATGAATATCTGAGGTGCAATTGGATCGAGGCCGAGTGATACGCAGCCGGAAGACAGCTGGTGCGCGCCTAGTTGTTGATTCCGTGCAGCTAGTCTTTCTTTTGAGGCGCGCTAGGGAGAGAGAGAGAGGGAGAGAGCTTGGACCATTTGTCCTACTTTCTCGTGATTAGTCCGCGTGCGCGCGCGCGCGCGCGCCCCTCGATCCCTCTTCTGCTTCTACGAGCGTATATATATATAGGTGCGGGTTATCGCGCATCGACACATGCGATTCTTCCTCTTTGCCTTTTTAAATAGATAAACACAGTTTCGTGGGTGAATAAATGATTTTGTTTTTAGTAATAAAGATTTTGTTTACTTTTTTTCCAACATATTTATTTTATATAAGTGATGATTTATTTTAAATTTCATCTTATCGTCATGTTTATATTGCACATATTGATTATTTTCTACAGGTAATCTGTTAGTCGGGTCATTGAATTTTTCTGAAACCTACATTCTCTTATCTTCCGCACACTTATCAGGCTCTCATTTTCTTAACAACAACCTATATAAAATTCCCTCGCCTTATACATCACCGATCTCTCTTACAATCCATCACACCAGCCATTAAATTTCAATAAAATAGATCGACCCAATAGATAATTTAAAGCCGCCAATAGATAACTCTAAAATGCACCTAAAAACCCCCAGACGCAAAGAAACCAATTTCTCAACCATCAACCGCGTCGCGTTTAAAGCAGAACATAAGTCTCCCAGGCATAGCTATATACACCTGCGGAGCCAAGGCGATATTTCCTCGGCAGGGAAGCTGATTTCTCTTCACGGGCTAATCCCGCTTGGGCGCGTCGCGCGCACAATACGCGATATATTCGAGCAGCAGAGAGCCGGAGAAGAGGCTAGGCGCGTTCGCGCGACTATTGAAACGCAATGCGCTAGAAGTGCGCGACGGCTGCTGGCAAGCCTCCAAAAACACGCGACACGAGTAATCTCCCTCTCTCTCGCTCGTTCCCCTTTGTTTGCCAGTCGTATATGCATCGGTCTTGTCTTCTCCCACCCCCCGCGCCACCCGGCGCGCTTATCTTCTCTCGCATCCTTATTTAGGGTCGCTGCACTGCGCGCCCCGTTAGATCGATCCAATTCGATGCCGAGAGCTGGAGATAGAGAGAGAGAGAGAGCGGGGTATTTACATCTTTTTTTGGAATGTTTTTTTTTCAGGTAGTAAAATAGCGATTAAACTGTCCAGATGTTCGGAGCCTGAGAGTTTTGAGGAGATACATGCAAGATGGGCTGGGCGCTCGGAGGATTGGGCATTTTTATCGTGCTCCTTCTTGCGGCCGGGGCAGCCGTCGTCATTTGTAAAAGGTAAACAGCTTGCTTTGGCCGAGGGGTTTTGTTTGCGTGGATTCTTTTCTTTTCGATAATTGATTTTTCGTTGCTTTTTCTAGTTTTTTCTTTAACACAATTTACTCTCTGAAAAGCCTAATCATTTAAGTTTAAGCTACTAAATTACTTCTAGATAAATAATTAATTTCAGTATATAATACCGTTCTCTGTACGTAGCAAGCATTGTTGAGCAACGCATACAAAATTATGATTATGCCATCAATCAAAGCTACTACCTATTTTATTTATTAGATGCGACTTAATTATTAATATATGATTTATGAACCGTAAAAGCATTTAATTAACAGGAAATTAAATTTGTCTACATTTTTTATGATTATGGAAGAAAAGAAATTCCTTCGATGATTTAAATGCAAAAATGGTATATTAGAAATTATTAAATTAAACCAATATTTATTTTAATTCTTTTTTTAAAACTTTAACACTTTGGAGACACAAAAAATGGATTCAATTTATTTTTCTGACTATAGCATCATAAATATATTTGCAAATTTTTGTTACAAAAAAAAAATGATTAGATACTCCGTGAGCTGGCAATGTGGGCCTCGCGACGTCTGGATGATCTGCGAAGAATGGCGTCGAAAGCTCTCTTGGCTCTGGGCACCCCGGGAAGAGAAAGTAAGGCTATGCATAATTTAAACATTTTTATACTGAGGCAAATTTTCAATTAAAAAACCAAAATCTTTTAAATTAAATTATATAATACAAAATCGAAAAAGCTTAATTTGATCTAAATGAATATCGATTTGTAATATTGCATAAAAATTTAATGAGTAAAAACTATACTAATTTTTGTAGGCAAATGTAAATTTTATGCATTCAATATTTATAATGTTCAATCATCTTGCAATCAATGTTTTATTGTATACATAATTTATGTTACTATTTAATGTTTGACACAGTAATGATAAATCAATATAAAGCGATGAATTTAGAAAACGTGACATTATTTTCACAATGCTACAAGTATTTCTTTCGAGTTGACGCGGTCACCAAAATAATGTGCATAATTAGTACGAGCTTCATATTACGCGCCATCAGTGATAATATTAAACTACACCAACTATGAACTCAATTATAATAATGTGAATAATGCAGTTTTTCCATTTGATCTTATGTTAAAATTGTAAATTTGTAAATTTTAATTTACATTCTTTAATAACTAACGATGTATGCTCAAATTTAGACAACGTGCATAAGAATCTTAAATACAAATCATAAATTCAAAACTTAAGCTTGTTAAAAGAATACGTAACTGCTTAATACCAGTAGGTCAGTTTAAATATCAAATACACTGCAGATTTTTAAATCTTTTACAAAGCAAAATAGAAATTAAAAAAAAAACTTGAATATCTTTTTGCAA
Organism: Eupelmus kiefferi; assembly: GCA_030522745.1. Classification (NCBI taxonomy): domain Eukaryota; kingdom Metazoa; phylum Arthropoda; class Insecta; order Hymenoptera; family Eupelmidae; genus Eupelmus; species Eupelmus kiefferi. The sequence continues at coordinate 7,605 of JAPYZB010001235.1, read as the reverse complement.
GGTCGGTTTGGTAAAGGCTCAGCAGCCGACGGCCCAGGCAGTCCCGGGCCTCTACCGCCAGTCCAGCACTAATTCGTCCCAGTATATACTGCACAGCGACAGCGATCTTAGATTGGACGCTCAGGGAGCATTCACCAGGTAACTCAGTAAACTGGTGCACCGCACTGCTATATATCTCACTGGCCGATTATATAGCGCGCACTTCGCGTGCACCTAGATATTATAATAAGCGTCATAATCGACTTACATACGAGCGGCCGCGACACCATCTTGAGAAATAAAGTTAAAGCTGCTTCATTCGCAGTGTGGCATCGACGTGGAAATATTTCATTCGCTCTTTCGATTGATACTTCCAAAATTCAGTCAAGTCGCGTTTAATCTAAAATCAAACCATCAATAACAAACCGTGCTCTTTAAAATCTCACACGAAGCCAGTGAATTACCAGCTAAACCCCCCAAAACGCCTCTATAAAATGTACCATTTTTACGGCAGATTCGAGGCGGTGGACCGCGACCTGCACCCGCCGAGCGGCATGCTGGCCAGCCCCCAGGCCCAGCAGGCGGTCCAGCAGCAGGCGGCGAGCTCGCAGCAGCAACAGCAGCAGCAGCAGTCCAGCATCCCGCCGCAGCCGCTGCGCCCGGCGCCCCAGCCCCGGGGCACGGCCCGGCCCCGGCCCTCGCCCCTGCGGCCGCCCTCGAGCGTCGACTACCTCCGGCTCCGCGAGTGCGAGCCCAGCCCCCTGACGCCGCCCCCGCCGCCGCCGCCGGCGCCCGGCAAGCTCTCCGCCCGGAGCATGTTTCTCTTCCAGAGCGCGGCGGACAACGGAGACTCGCCCTCGCCGCCGCCGCTGCCGCCCCCGCCGCCGGATGCGCTGGCCATGGCCCTAGCGCACGCCGACTTCGGCATGCACCGCAGCGCGCCGCCTTCACTTATGTTCAATCATCAGCACAGGTATGGTTTGTTGAGGGAATCTTCCGACGGATCGATGATATAATAGTATTGTAGAATTAAATTTATTATAGATTTATATAATGTATTATAATTCGATCAACCTTTTGGAAATAAAATATTTGAAGGATTTGTGATAGTAAGATTTACTGATAGAAATTTAAATGAAATATATTGTGATTTTAAAATTAGTAGAATCAGTATTTTATACTTCAGGCAAGTTGTCTGACACATCATGGATGTTTCCACTTAAACGTTATATAAGACTTAATATACAAAATCTGCAGGGAGCTCTTAGAGGAACGTAGAGATTGAATTTAATTGCAAAAAAGAAATATCGTTGCGGGTCAGGTTGAAAAATTTAATCATATGATGAGCTAAAGTATTTTAATTGCGTTTTAATTTTCACTTAAGTAGGTTAGATACTATGGAAGAGTCGCGTAAAATCAGGTACAGCGTGCAGGGCGCTGCTCTCAATGATCAGTTTTTCGACTCCAAGGACTCGGATTCAGCAAACGACACGAGTCCGCCGTATGGCAGCTACGACATCGTACATGAACCCAGAAATAACTTCGATTCTATCTACGGCACGCAGGTAATTTTTTTTTAATCAGGTACTCTTATATTTTATGTAAATTTTTACTCAGCCCGTAGTCAATTATTCTGCTAATGGTAAACTTGTCATTACAATTAATTAGCCTTTGAGTCGAGGCAGTGCCCCTATTGTTACGCAATAATCGGTTTAGAACACGTAACCTGTTTAATTAATTAATTCTTAAAACGATTTACTGACCCCGGCAAAAATGTCGATCTACCTATATATACTTGTTTCTATTGTACTTTATTTGTAAATAAAATTCCTTTATAGTTATTTTTTCCAATTCCTATTATGTTAAAAGCCTTTAAAGCTATTTTCAAAATGTGTTTCTGAATTCAATGGCTTTTTGGCGTAACTAAATAAAACGTAAAACTTATTATTTATTTCACTTTTAGTTTTAGTACTCTGTTTTAATAACAATATATTATAGAAATGTGTTATTTTTTAAAATATTAAATTTGAACGATTTTTTGATTTCTAAAGAAATTTTAATATATATTTACTTATATAGAAAAATGAAAAATAATTTTGCAAGAAAATATTTAATAAAATTTAATAATAATATTTAATTAAATTTATTTATTAAATTATACAAATCAGTTTTTTTTTATATAGTAATAAATAAATAATACTAAAAAAACTTAAGATTTTTTTAACATCTCATTCACATTTTTCACTTATTCCGTTTTGATTCTACAGTTTATATTTAAATATTTAGCATGTTTACTTGCAAACATTATTGTAAATTCTGAACTACAGCTATTTCCAATAGTTCAAAGAATGCAGTAATTTTCAATCTACATTATTGTATTACAAATCAAAATGCGCTTTTACTATGTGCGTGAATTAGAATGATAAAGGCATAAGTAACATGTCAAAAACACACACACACACACACACACACACGCACGCGCGCGCACACGCACGCACGCACGCGCACACACACATATTAAAATCTTTAATTTTAAAAAAAAGTTACATACGTCACTGTCACTCTGACCCCCACAAATGTAAATATATTAGGTGAATGACAACTAACACCTTTTTGATAAATTTTGCAAAATACATGATATTAAATTTTTCATTAAATTTGAAATATTTTTCCGTATATTTACCTCAAACAGCATCACCGTATAAACACCTTCAGGGCTAAGGGCTTAATACACGCAATAAGTTACCCCTCTTGGTTGTTATTTTTTTAACTTCGTTACGCAATATAACGAAGATGTACGACTTGACCTACTTATGATTCCGTCCCTTACAGCTTTGGTAAAATCTGCCATGTAGCCATTTCATGCACTTAGGCATGCAGAAACATTTATCTACCGATGTCCGTACATGACTAGAGCAAAAGATGAGATTCATACATTAGAAGAAAATTAATATTAATAAAATTTACAATATTACATTGTAATTAATATGATTGTGCACATTTAATTCAATTTATATTATTTTTATTCAATTTACATACCGAAAATTTTGTTTGCAGTATTTTGTGTTAAATTTAATGTAAAAATATTTATGTAAAAAAAATTCTAAGTTCACCAAATAGTATATTTTTGTTAGTAATACTATTGGTATAGATAAGTTTTTTAAAGGCACTAGGAAATACATTTTGAAACGGGTGTGTGCGTGTACGCACGCGCGTGCGTGTGTGTTTGTGTGTATTTCAGAATCCATTTTTTACTTATGAAATTTCATTCTTTTTTTCTTTTTTTCGTGGGAGACGATTCTAAAATAATTTTTATAATGTTCCGATTCGTTTTTATTTTGTATCAATATTTTTATTTTTAGGACTCAGTTTTTTACATTTGTTAGTATTGTATACATCATGTACTTAAATTTTATACAATAATGTCATAATTGGTAACTTTTAATCTTTGTTATGAAGAAAAAAATTTTTTTTTTTTATTAATCTATGTAAAAATTTATACAGAAAAGTAGTTTTTCACAATTTCCTGAATAAGTTCTAGCGCAAATATCTTTTTTATTGCTTCAATTTTTCAAAGCATAATATTTCAATAAATTTATAACATTGAATATAATTGAATTTCTGAAACATTTCATAATAAAAGTTAATAATTCTTTTTATAGTTTAGTGTGATATTTTGCTTTGAACAACCCTCATGACGTAAATAATTTCTTTTCTTTTCTATTTTCTAAAGTTAAATAACATATTTATCCGCATGACATTAATAATTAATTATCTACCCTATTTTCTAATGTTTCAAGTTTTAAGCTTGTTAAAAGTAATAAAAGCTTAAAGTTATAATCTACTTTAATCGAGTTTAACAATTTTTATTCTCTCTGAATTAAATAGTTTTAGAGTGCTCATTTCTTCCAAACTGTATGATATTCTCTGACAACTAAACTATACATTTTATAATTTTTATGCAAATTTTAAAGTGCCTCTGCGGAATTAAACATTAGGTAGTTTAATTTTCTCTTATCTCTTCCACCTCTGAAAAAGTTAAAACCGTTACTGCACTAAACTAAAATACTCAAGTCGACAATGGACTATATAACCAACCATAAATTGACTTACAGCTAATAGTATTCTTATCCATTCAAGCTCGCGTAACTACTAGAAAAAAAACAAACCTATCACACTAAGCAAACCATTAAAAAATCTGTCCTCAGGAGGGATACATGCACCGAGTGCCCAGCAGCCGCAATCTGCAGGACCTGGAGCGCATAACGCGCTACATCCAGAGCCTGCCGGACGCGCCGCAGCCGCCGAGCCCGACCGGCGGCTTTTACGACGCGATGGACGAGGACGCGGCCAGTCCACCGGCGCCGCCTCCGCCCGCGCCACCGGATCCTAAACCAGCAGCTAACAGTCCGGAGCCGACCACCGGCGAGAAGATCTTCAAGGCGCTCAGGGCTGTGACCTCCCAGAGCTACATCGACGCCAGCGAGTTTTACAAGTTAGTGTGGGATTGTTTTTACTTTTTGTTTGCTACCCTGGTAGAAATATTGATGGTATTCTAGATAGAAATTGACTAGACACGTTAAAAATTAGCTAAAATTTAGCTAGAAAGCCGCTAATTAGAGCGATTATTTTAACAGGTTTCTAGATAGAATTAAAATTTTTTTTAATTATAATAGTATTATTTTTAGTATAATTATATATTGTTATAACAATATTATTGTTAAAACAATATATAATTATACTTGAATATCAGGTATTAAAATAATACAATTTATTATGTGAAACTCTTTAACGCTGTACCGGGATAAGAGAGAGAAAGATTATCGAATCAGCATAGTTCTTTTTTTATTTTTTTTATTGATTTTTCGATTATTTTCCATTAGAATTTGCGTCTATTGAAAAATTAATTTTTGTATACACTTGTGCATGCACGCGTGTGTGTGCGAACCCGTATAAATAACTAACAAACAATTTTATATTGTAAATATTATTTTATTTGCAATTTTAATTGTGTGGAATTCAATTTTTCAAGTATCACAGTTTGTTCACTTTTCGTATAAAACCTTTTTTTTTAATTATTTTGAACAAAATAAAAAGTTAAAATAATAATTATTTAGATTTTATAACTTTGTTCCGCTAACAAGTTTGAAACACTCGACCTCTCTGACAGTATTCAATAATCTATTCATAAAACTCGAACCTACAGAATTTCCGCTAATCTTGACGTTTGGCGAGCTTCGCGAATGTAAGGCTTGTTATGATTCGATCGCTCTTCGGCGGCAGCGTCGCTCTATTTGCAACTGGTCTACTATAAATTCTCGCTTTCGAGTGCACTTATACTAGTTGACGCGCCCCTTTGCCGACTTCGCGATCTCTCGGTGCTCGAAGCAATTCTATTCACGACTCGATAGTGCGCCGCATAATTGGCTAGTTCAGAACTCGTAAATGCGCATCGCTTTGGCTTTCATTTGTAGGGAGGCGCGCGAATTCGATTGAGAATTAATATTATTGATGAATATACTAACCTACTTTATTTCCTTTTGATCAAACGAACTGAAATTTTTATTCAATTATTTTATTTAGGTACTTGTATTTATGAATTTTTTTATTTTAAGTTTCAAAATGTTTTCATAAAATTCATTTTGCACAATTATTAGATATTATGGTTATTAGATAATACATTTCTGAAACTTAGACAACCCTTTTTAAAAGCACTTTAAAATAATTCACGCGATATAGAACAAAGCTTACTCAAAATTTCAGTTCAATCCTGTCATCGGCGCAACACGTCCAAAACTTGGCTTTCTCTTCGTCGGCCGTCATGGACAACGGGAGACTCGCTAATTCTCAGCAAGGCAGTCCAAAACTTTCTCCGTACAGACAAAGTGAAGTGCCCCGGCGAACTTCCGATCTTTTTAATCCTGAACTGAATCAAGAGGCACACAGAACGGCTCAACAAGTACTAGATCATTCGATACTTTTTTCCCACCCCGCAAACTGTTTCTTCCTCCCCTCTAATGTTTTATTTATTATCGCTTTGGCAACAGGTTTACAATAGCCTGCAGGACCCTCCAGCTTCCCCGCTGTTGCTCAAAGATGTCGATCAGCAGGCCTACTCTTATCTGTCGTCGGATCCTAGCTTCACGAGAACCTCTGAGGTAATTGCTTCATGCTAATCTATATCAAGTATTGAATAAATAAATCATTAATCTCATCAACTCTTTTGTAGTTGAAAATCAATTTAAATTTAAAGAAAGTTCTTATATTTAAACGAATGAAAATCAGCTGCATATATTGTATGTAATTTAATTTTCATAAAATTACTACTGAAAAATAAAACAAATCTTTAAGAAACAAACTAGTGTTTAACTATTAGCCAAACTACTAACAAAACTATTAGTAAACTACTTGCGAACAAACTTTCGTAAGGGTTCCAAACCAAAATCTCCACAAGACATAAAATTTTCTACTTCGCGTTGCTTCCCTCCCAGGACATCTTCAACAGCCTGGAGCACAGGCGCAAGAGCGTCCAGGAGCGTCTGAACGGCTTCCACGAGCTGCTGGAGATGGAAGCTTCGGACGCGACGCGCCGGCGCAACAGCCAGGAGCTGCTCAGCGCCCTCGAAGAAGTCCAGATGAAGCGCCGACTGTCCCAGCTTTTCGACGAGTGCCAGCAAGACGAGCAGCAACAGCAACAGCAGCAACAAATCCTTGAAGAGCTGCTCATCAATGGGAGCATCTCGAGGCGTGGATCTGGCGATTCCGAGCCGTCGTCCCTGCTGCACGGCAACTCCCTCGATGACTTTGCCAATTTGCAGCGCGCAATCAGCTGCGAGAGCGTCTGCTCGGACACGAGCGTCGTGCTCAACGACCTCGAGGGCAACACCGAGGAGGCGCCGGTCGTCGGCTTGGTTTGCGTCGGGCTCGAGCACGACAGGTACGAATTACAAGGATATTTGTTGGGCTTATTTTATTTAGAGTTACTTTTTACTTTTTTGATCTTTCTTATCTTTCTCTTTCTTGCTTGCTCATTCATACACTTATACTGGGGAGTGAACCCCTCTCTCGTTATTAATGACTCAAAGTTAAGTTTCTAAATAAAAAAGTTTTTCGAAGAAAATGAAGAGAAAATGATTCTGAATCGATTTAACTTCTACTTACAAGAGGTCACCTTGCGACATGTTTTAAGCTATTTTTATATACTGCCTAAATTTGGTGAACTAAGCCATAATCGTACTGATACTCCACAAATTCAAGTTTAAACATTTCTAGGGTTATTTAATAAAATTTTTCATTAAACTAATAAAAGTTCGAAATCAAGTTCTAAAAACTCAAATATTATAAATGAAAGTTTCTGTTTTCTTGAATTTAAGTTAGAAAATACTTATTTAGTTTAAAATTATGTTTTTTCAAGGTTAAGTTACGAAAATTTCCTAATAAATCAATCAATTTATAACTTTTTATATATTTTCGTTTGTATACGACTAGAAGCATTTTTATACATTTTTTATGATAAATGCTCATTACTAGAGTTACTTGATGCCTATATCTTCGATTCTGCATTTTTTATACAAATTTTGGTATCTGAAAATATATCTCAAAACTAAAGTTAAATCGCGACGCGAA
>JAPYZB010001234.1:0-18124 GCA_030522745.1 Eupelmus kiefferi | reverse complement strand
AGTGTAGTTTGTCACCCGAGCGAAGCGAGCTCGATTTTTTTTTTTTTTTTTTGCGAAATTCGCCTTCGAGTGCTTGTTTTGCGTGTGCGAAGTAGCTGTTTTACGGATGGCGTGCACGAAGAATTTACTAACAAAGTTAGGGAAATTTAAAAAAAAAAAACTATCTATATCAGCTTTTTATAAAACATGAAATCTTTAGAAAAAATATTTGTCCAACTGATTTAATTAACGTTTACGACAGAATCTGTGGGATTTCGTTTAATATTCTATGCAGATTTTTTACCTTACACTTTCCTTAAGAAAAATTCTTTTCTCAAAAACAAATGAAGATGCAGAGTTAAAAATTTAACTTGGTATCCTTGGTAATATTGCACTTTGCAACTTTCATGCAAGCTTACGATACTATTATGTCTTACGTTGAAAATTGTAACAGAACTGTAATGGAGTCTTTCTATTTTCGGTTTTGTTTACGTTTCCATTGCATATTCATCTAAAATTTTTACTTATTATTTTTTAATTGGGAAAATATATATTTATTATGGTATTATTACACATAGAGAAAAAGTAGAATAAATTGACATCAATATATGTCGACTCATTTACAAATCAAGTAAATATCATAAAATATCAGATAATAGAAAAATCAACCGTCAATGACTAATTCAACCATTCGTTGTAGTATCTAGGCGTCGGCAGTCTTGTTAAAATTAACGAGAAATAAGTAGACGATCGAGGCGGAGTACTTCAACAAAGGCATTTTTAGGGTTCAGAAGTTCTACCTAGACCGACCAAAGGAAAATCCGCCCATAGATTGAGACATGAAGTACGCTAGAGCGTGCGTATATGTAGCTCAGCATATATAAAATTTCATAATCTCTATATAAAATTTTGGATCTCTAAATGCAGCAAAATAAAATTTATTAAAAAATATATTTTATAATTGGAAGTCAATGCTTGTAAACACAGATTTTGTGGGCTTCGTGTCGGCTGATGAGTGAATTTTCCACCGATCAGTTGAAGTAGAACAGTCGCATATTCGAAGCCTGGTATTTCCATACCCTATGGTAGTACTCCCCTTGATTATCGGCTTATTTTTCTTTAATCTTACCAAGAATTACATCGCCTCAATACTACATTGGATGGTTTTAAGTCAATTATCGTCGGTGGATTGTTCAAATCATTGATGTTATTTACTTAAGTTATAGTTAGATAGTAGAAATAAATAGTATCGGCATTGTTTTCTTCTATTTACAATATTATATTAATAATTATTATTTAATTGTATAAATAGCTTATTAATAAAATTTAAATATAACTGTAAATGTATAGTAGTATATTATACAGTTTAAAATATATTTTATTTCTTAATATCTTTTAAAAAATTATAACAATCTAAATACCGTATATAACAAAATTGAAATATTATGACTAGCTCTCAAAAGAACTTGAGCCAAGTAATAGCCTTTTAAAAAGAAATATAGTTTTAATATCTATGACAAGGGCACAATCAGTTTATTTTATAAAAAAAAAATAGGCTATCTAAAGAACATCATCCACTGCATCAAATAAATATACAATCGGTTCAAAATACCAATAAGAAGACAAAATAAAACGATCGATAAAGGAAAGTTCTGGACTTTCGTGTATTCCAATTTTACGAAATAGATAATTTAAAGATTTTTTATAATGTTTATAGTACATTTAATTACATTACACATAATATATATAAAAATTATTTTTTAGCTGTAATCTATAACAAAAAAAAAGAAAAAAATGAACTATTTCGTTAAAAACGGTGAAGTAAATTCAGAGGTACATAATTATACATATCCGTACTTCATGTAATAACCGAATAAGTCACGAATTCATATTTTCGAGAAAATGACGTTTTAATGTTTAAACGTGCTTCTGGTATCAGAGGAAACGAGTTGAAATAACACTTGGCTAATTCATTTAGCTACTACTAATATAATTATGCTTTTTTTCTTGTTGCTAACTAATCAAACGCTCGAGTCATTCAGAAAGGTTGGGAACTGAGTTACATTGAACTTAATCTTTTGTCTGGTTTTCGTTATTAATTTCATTAAATTAATAAGGAAAACGCCATAATCAAACAAGTCCAGTTGTCCTGGTAATTCGTGATAACGATAAAATTAATGATTTTATATTTAAATAAATGACCAATATTAGTAGAAAACAAGCTGAATCTAGATAAATAAAAGCATTCAAAATTTTATTTATATAAATTGTAGCGGACTTATTCGTAAAGTTGGGAAGCGAACAAATGGAGTTATTCACTTAGAGCCGACGTAATATCTCTATGAAATATCAACTTTTTAGAAAGACTATGAATTCTATATGAAAGAGAAGCAAAAATGGTTTAGCTCAATTTTCAAAAATTTTAACTTACTTGGTAGTTCCCGCAAACTTATTTTTATGTGAATTAATACAGTAATTCGAAATAAAAAATACAGCACCTATTATTTTCGGAATGTTATATTAAACATCCATACTGACGCTTCATTTTTCTCGGCGATCTGTAAATTTATTTCATTCATTTATTTCATGAAACTTTTTAAAAATAATCTTCAATAGTTTGTATAAAAATTTCGATATAAACTTTTAACGTATCTTAAATATTTAAAATAAACAAATAAAAGGTATATTGCAGAAGGGTGCATCGATGTGGTCTTACTCACTTCTTTCAGGGTAAGCAACAGATAGAGCTTCGACAAATTCAGGAAAGTTACCAGAAGGTAATTTTTTTGTCGACTAGGCTTTCTATTTCGTTGCTATAACAACAAAAATTATTGAAAACTCACACTGAGAAAAATGTCTTAATAAAAATTACTATATATTACTATATTTTATAGTAACGCTGTGACATACTTGTACAACGACAAAAATTACTATATTTTATAATAAAAATTAGTATAAATATAGCAAAAATTGCTTTTTTAGGTAAAATAATTTTTTAGGTAAAAATAAGACTGAATTCTTTGTTTTTTCGCAAAATGTTGATAATAAATTTTAATGAAAAATCGAATGAGCAGTTTCTTCCACAAAATACAAAAGATTATTAAAAAAATTGACTTTTGACAGAGATTGTATAGAACTTGCAACGTTAAACAGCTATGTTAAAATTATGAATGAATTTGGAAGTCGGATTTGATATAATTACCAATCAAAAATTTAAAATTACTACCCTAAATCACGATATAACAGTTTTTCAAATTAATTTTCTCATCACAAAAAAAAACTTTTGAAAATAATTTCATACGCATAATTTAGTGATTATATTTTTTTTAATAGCATAAAATCGACCAATTGTCGAAAATTACTATATATAGGCATATGTAAATAAAAAAATAGATAGCAACAAAATGCAATTTATAGACGTTGGTATTAAAACATATCTAATTTCATTTGAAATAATTAATAAATTATCTAAAAGTAATTTGGAAACAAAGTAAAGAACTAGTATCCAAATAATAAAAACAACAAACTCGTTACTTTATTAATTTAAACATTGAATTAACCTGTATATTTGTTATTTTAATAAATAAATAACAGTTTAATTTTAACAATCTTTAAAACCACCATTCTCTCCCCACAACTGACGCGCATTCACCTACCCCGCATAAAAACCATTTCTCGCAACGCATCTCCCATTCTGCAATAAACCTCAAGCGCAGATAAAAAATCAGCAAGGTAGAATTCGCAGAACCTCACAAGCCGCATCGACAGCCCAGCCCTTCTATATTTTTTCTCTCCACTTACATAATGCCAGCGATGCACAATCGATGCTCCTCCGCTCTTTTCAAACGATCCCGCAAAGCCGGCGGAAGCCGCCCATCTCCCGCCAAACCAACGCACCCGCCACTCTAATCAATCGAGCCCACAAGCGCCTTGCCTTTCAGCCTTCTCCAACTCCATGGAGGCTATAGTAGTCTTCCTGGCCTTCTCCTACATTCCTCGTCAATATCAGCCATACATACATCTATACAAGCAAGCCTAGCAGAGCCGCCATGCGGCGGCGCCTCGCCGGCAGGTGCTGCCGCACACGCAGCGGTGGCAACCGGCAACAGTCCGCATGCAGCCAGCCTACAGACTCTCGCCTGAGCAACGCAGTGGCAGAATTCCGGTTCGTGCGGGAGCCGTTCTTGTGGTCAGTCTCGCTGTTATGGCGTAAGTTGCGCGTGCGAAAGACAGAGAGGGAGAACAGAGAGCATATAGGAGTGTGTGTGCGTCGTCGCCGAGAAGAAAGCCGCTAGAAGATACCCTCAGCGCAGCTCCCCCCGAGAGAGAGAGAGAGAGAAGCCAGCAGCAGCAGCGCCAGATCGTCGCTCTCAAGATTCGCCGGCGCCGAAGAGCCGTGTTCCCGGAGGCCGTTCCTAGCGTGACTTCAACTTCGCGGCCGCACCATGGGTGAGTATATCTGCTTTCGGCTATGTCGGCTCGACCGCAAAGACGCTTTTACGAAACATACTGGGTGAGAGCGTTTCGCGTCCGCGCTGCATATACACTGATGATAGGCGGCTACGTAACGGAGTCGTTTAACTAGCGTAATACGCATTCCGTAGCGCGGCTTGTCTATGAGGCGGTCTCGCTACTTAAATGTATGTTTTCTATCCCCTGTGCAATGTATTGTAAGTGAAAGTAGCCTCTTTCTCTTATCTCGCTCTTTTTTTTTTACATTTTTTTCCTTGAACATGCAAATACCCCGCTACTGACTATTTCTCTCTATTCTCTTAATTGCTGCCTCTCCCTCGTTACTTTAACAACAATTGATACATCACCAGATGAACCTGATATTCCAATGTTGGATGTGGGTGACTTTGAGGTTTTGGATGAGTGTGTTGGTGAAGATGAGAACGACGATGAAGTTATAAGTTATGGTTCTGACGTGGACGTCGATGATATGGAGGAGGACGACCATGTGAATCCTAAGCGGATAACTGAGAGCGCTAGGCGTAGAGAGCGGGAAGAGTCGCACATGGATGAGAACAGCGGAGACAACGGGGATAATATCCTCGATGTTTCCATTGATGTCTCAGAAAATGAATTTCTGGAGAATGTTGCCAAAGACTTTTCCGAAAACATTGAAGAAGATGTTGAAGAGCGTCCACGTCATAATACAAGGCTAAGCAGCAGAAAAAACCAGCCTACTGTACAAATCAAAAGATTGGCAAACCCACCTAAACAGGAAGAACCAGAAGTCGTCGTTCCAAGAAAGAGACCAGGTCCCAAATCCAAAACCATGAACGTACAAGCAACCCCGGCTAAAGCTCCAGTAAAGAAACCTATACAGAAGATAAACTTTTCTGATGACACAGAAAAGAGTGAGAATAAAAATGAGAATCAACAGAATACAAATACAGTGTCTCAAAAGAAAGTAGAACAAAATATCCAGGCCAAAACTCCAGCATTTTTGAAAAAAGGTTTGACTGATGAAGAAATTATGGAGCACTTTGATGAAATTGAAAATACAGTTCTAACCTCGGATAGTTTTGTTATTCAAAATGATGTTGATCAAGCAGAGAACGATACTCAAAAAGAAGAAGTAAATAAAGAAAACGAAGAAAAAAAAGAAGATGAGCCACAAGAAAAGGAGGAAAATTGGGATGATTGTGAAGAACCAAAGAAAGCACCACATATAAAAATTGAGAGAGAAGAATTTAAAGAAAGCGAAATGTGGTATGCAGAAAAAGTAAGACCCTCTCATTTTTTGTTTCATTCAAATAAACAATAAATATGATGATTAAATTTTATGTCGATTTTTTCAGATAAAATCAAAGGAAAATATAGTAGAGGAACGCTTTACAAAATTAGCTAAAATTATTCAGTATTCGTATCCAATGTATAAAAAATGGTTGGATAAAAATGAATCATTATTTGGAACAGCAATATGTAAAGTCGAGTCCTCTAAACATATTCCTTTAGATCAGTTACAACCAAATCGTTGGAAGTTTATATGTAAGTATAAAAATAATAGCACTGAGTACTTAGTTTGTCCTTCACATTACCAACTAATGTAAATTAATGAGTAAACTATATTAATGTGGAGGTTTAAAATGTTGCGGCGTTAGCATAGAACTTTTGTTTAGACATTTTTAAGCTATCTTATAAGTTGTGTCATATGAGTGATTTGAAAAATGTTTATGTTAGGTTTAATACATCCTCAGAAGATTTGTTTTAACACTATTGTGTGAAACTTATTCTGAAAATTTACACTTTGAGAGATTTAATCCTTTAGTGATAAAGGAAAAAAAATAATAATCTCAAAGTTGCATGTAAACCTTTTTATGTACTGCAATTGTAGCAATCATTATGATTGTATTTAAATTGTTTCAATGTTATACTTGAATGTATTCCATACAAGAAAACTTTCTATTCCATCTGGAATTAGAAATGTATATTTTTCATTTACATAAGCAATAATCTCAATAGCAGTACTGTATATCTGCAATTTGCAAAAACAGCAGTTGCAAATTGACTTAACAATCACCTGGGATTTCTATAACTGTTTTAAAAATACAGTTTAACAAGACCAGTGATTGAATTAAATATTTCAAACACCATCATAAAAATGTTGGTTTTCACTATCATTTTAGAAGTTTTGCAAAAAAAGAATAAATTATAAGTTGCGATTTTAGAATTACAAGCAAAATTAAATGTCTACTTCAAGAAAAAATAGGGAAACTCGTGTTTGTAAAATCAGTAAATATAATGGTTTATTCTTTAAGTATTAAGTATATTTATTTGTTTATTGAATTATACTGCGTCACTATTTAGTAGCAGGATTTTATTTCTTTATTTCATTAATAAAATTGTGAAGCTTGAAAGTGATGAATTTTGTGACATGTTTAGGCAACAAAAAGCAAATTCAACAGTCTTCAAAGGAGGAGGAAAAGCAAGCCAACAGTGCATCTGATGCTCAGTTTAGCTGGCAAGTCGTTCCTGGATTTGCAGATGCTAATGTGGAAAATACAGAAGAATTTCCACCTTATGTAATGCGCGTTGTAAAGGTATATCAGCTTTTGATAAATCAACGCAATTTGAGATCAAAATTATAAACGTGAAAAAGTTTTACACAAAAACAAGGGATGGATGGAATAGTATTACTTATTGATCAGTTATATTTATTTAACTTAATGAAAAAAGGGATAATAAGAAAAAAGTTCAGTAATATTACTGAACAAATGAACCTTAGTTATATGCGTTTGCAAAAACTAAACTTGTTTTTCAAGATTTCTAAATCTTGAGATTAAATCAATAAGTGACAGATATGGAGTTTTCTAATTGAAGGAGCAGCAGAAAATGGAAGAAGATGCACTAAGCTATAAGCTTTAGTATCTAGTACAGTAAGGTAGAAATACTAAACTGTAAAAATAAATTTTCATACAAAACGTATGAATCTATCCAATAAATGCATAAGCAGTGGTGACAATCAATGTTGTTTTTACTTGATTGAAACAAGCAATACAATACAATTTTTATTGGTACAAATTCAAGAATTTTTAAACTCTATAATAGAGTTTTAAATAATGCTCAAGATGATGTTACTAATGAAAATTTCGAAGAAAGCTAACAAAATTAATCCAAGAAAACTAATATGTTATTAGACTTCTTTAAATGAAGACAACATTAGATTACGGTCTATTTTATGAAATAATAATTGTAGAAATTTCTACTATTTAAATAATAAGGGTTATCCTTTACTTGCCACAAGAAGAATCGTCAAATATTACATACAGTATTCCATATAAATATTAAATACAACTATAAATTCCTTCTCTACTTGGAATGGAATTGGTCAGATATCATGATGTTTATTGCACCTAAAAAGAATATGACTCCATCTGTCCCTTGTGTATTTATGTAATATAATCTCCACTTCATTACAACACTTGTGAACAAGTTATTTATAAGAAAAACGACTTTTACTCAATAGATAGTAAAGTCTTCGGTAATTTAAACAGGATCGAGATTTGTTACTTCTAATAGTAACAAAAAACAAAATTGACTTCGCTGGTAACACTTTTATTATATTTTCATAATAAGTTGTTACTTCTATTGGTTAAGGGTAACAATTCATAATGTTTGTAAAAATACTTTTAAAAAAATATGTTTTCAGTTTTAATTTTATCAATAATGTATTTAAATTTATGAAATAAGATATTTTTTAAACTTTTTAGAACTCAAATTTATAGTTGTCAAAATTTATATTCTTTAAATAACCTTTAAAAACTCCTTTTTACATACTCATGCAATTGATTAACTGAAAAGTAATTCCCACTTATTTTTAAGAGTAAAAGTGCCTTGTTTATCATTAAATTCTTTTTGCAGATATTTGAAGAATTTCTTCAGACTCTAGAATCACCAACAGAAGAGAAAGAAGATAAAAATGAAGAAGCCGGAGATGGAGATAAAAAAGCAGAAGAAGGCGAACAAGAAACAAAAACCGCTGATCAGTCGGAAGCTGATAATGAAAAAACAAATGAAAATGATAAACCACCTTCTAAAAACCTAGAAGGGCTGACATTATTGTTACGATGTAATCGAAAGGAAGATCTAATGATGCACATTACCGGCAAAAACATCAGCGCCGAGTTAATGGATAAAATTAAAGACCTATTTGAAACTGGGCCAGGCAAAGATTGCAATGTAAAATCTTTGTATTGCAAAACAATAATTAAGTAAGATATTTATAACTTTCTAAACTTAAATAGTAAATATTTTTTAAATATACTATTAAATACAATTAGTAAATATTAATTGACAAAACTTTTTTCAGAGAAGACAATTTAATAAAAACAAAAAATACTTTCTTACTTGGATCTGAAACTCTTGATGATGCTGTAGGAAATGTGAAAGTTCAACTCGCGCCTAAAGCTAACATATGGACAAACTTAGCAGGCATAGAAGTTTTAGCAAATGTAGTTGCTGACTACGTAGTTCCTACAAAGAAAACCACTGTAATAGAAATTGGTTGTGGTACAGGTCTTATAAGTCTATTGTTAGCTTCTGTGAGTATTTAAAAAAATTTTCATTTAGACGTAACTTTTGCATTTTTTTTAATATTTTTATTTGTATCCATTCTAGAAATGCCAAAAAGTCATAGGTTTAGATATTCAAAAAGAAATTGTAGAAGCAGAAATTACTTGTGAATTAAATGGAATCAAGAATGCTACGTTTGTAACCGGTAAACCCAAAATAGTTATGAGTCAAATTGACAAAGCTCTTGCTAATGCAAAAGCAGTAGCAGTGATAAACACTAACAATACGTTTGGACGATGTAAGTAAAAATTAATATGTTTTGACAAAATTAAAATTTTTTCGATTAGTACAATGTTTTTACTTTGAATTGCAGCTTTAGAAGTTATAACAGCATTGAGAAAAATTAGTACCCTGGGTCGAATAGTCATTATTACCACTTTGACAAAGCAGGCCATCCGATCCATTTTAGAGTTGACTCAACCAGCCGATGACGTTTTTGGAAACCCATTCATTCCTATCAAAGCATGTATTGTTGATACAATACCAAAATCTTACGGTTTTGAAATAGTGATGTCAATGGAACGAAGAACGATGCGTAATCTATTGAAACTTTCAGCTGCTGAAGCAAATACCGCTCCCGTTGGATTAATTAGTAAGTCTAAGCAAATTGCTGCTATGAAATATAATGCTGGAATCACTACGGCTCCAGCTTTTAAGAAAGCTGCACCCTTCGTGAAAGGTTTCAAGGGGAAGCCTTATGTACCAGGGAAAAAGTTTTTCCCTAATCCAACCTACAATCCAGCAAACAAATTCCAAGGAAAAAGACCTTTCCCTGGAAGTGATCCGACAGATTTTAATCCAGCAGCAAAAAAATTCAAAACTTTTGAGAAACCATGGCAAGGTAACAATATTTTAACTTTAAATTTGTAAATGCAATTCATTTTATTTATGGAAAAACTTATTTAATTAGTTTACATTGATTTAAAATTTTTTATTTATAATTAAAATTGTAGGACCAAACATTCGTCTTAATCCTATGCATGATAAAAAGGCACGCGATGAAAGCGATCTTCGAGAAAAGCTTTCAGGTAGTCGCGTCGAACCGAGTGCTATAGCTCAAGAAATGCAGGAACAAAGAAAGCTGCTTGATGCTGCTAAGAGTAAACTTTCAGGTGCTGGTCCATCAGTCGACGTTGATACCGTCAAGAAGCTGCAAGAAATGCTAAATCTTGCTATAGAGAAAACTAACAAACTACAAAATCAATTGCCACCGCGATCAGTATGGGATCGAATAGCTCCAGCTGAAACTAGTTTGGATGAAGATCAGTTCAAAACCAATCCACCTATGAAAGGTCGTTTTATTAAAGAGACAGGACCTAAAGAGCTTATAATAACTACTTCTAACGACAGAGGTTACAACCCTCCAATTGTAGCGTCCGGAAAAAGTAAGAAATACGATAACTTACCACCGGCGGAACCAAACTTAATAATGCCCGTAGCAAATAAAAAACTAAAAGTGACTCAATCAGTCATTCAAAAACCAAACACTGCACCATACAAAAAACCTGGTCCTAATCGATTCCAAGGTGGAAATTATCGCAAGCAAGATAATCAAGAGCCAGGTAAAAATTCTTAATATTTTACACATTAATCTCGTTTACAATTTTGATATTTAACATTATAATTTTGAATAAACTTTAAAATCTTATAATCTTGAAATTTAACAATCAAATTCAATTTGATTTTTTAGAACCATGGAACCGCAACAAACCACCGTCGTATCAGAACGAGCCCCCGAGAAAATGGGCTCCTAGTCCACCTCGTCGTTCTACTCCTCCTAGGCCAGTAAGATTATCGCCACCTCGCCGACCTGTCTCACCAGTCAGACGTCCAATGTCTCCGCCCAGACGTCCACTTTCTCCGCCGCGCAGACCCGTGTCACCTAGTTTTCGTCAACATTCCTCGGTCCGAAATCCACCTGGTCGACCACTCTCTCCACCTCGCCGACATGACTCGCCACCGAGGAGGCCTATTTCGCCACACAATTATCGGGACAACTCTCCACCTCGACAATCTAGGCAAAAGTCGCCACCACCTTCCAGGCGATATGCTGACGAATGGGACATACCCAGCAGAGGCGCCGTGGTCGAATCTGGCTGGGGTAGAACTGATAAGGACAAATGGTCTGGACCACCTGCATCTTCATCTGGTTGGAATCAAGGGTTAGTTTGAGATTTATAGACAATATATTATTTCTAATAGTCATTTTTAAAAATATCCGATTTAAAATTCGATATAAAATTTCGGTTTAAAACAAAATTAATTAATATTTTATTCATTTTCAGAAACAGTAGCAACAATAGTAATAGGTATCGAGAAAGCGATAACTGGGATAACCCGACGCCGCCTAATTCTTGGAATAACAAAAATCCACAACCGCCAGCACAAAGCAGTTCTAATAATCGATGGAAAACTCCACCAAGTGCTGGCCCTATGGGTGGCTCAAATTGGGATGTAAAGAATGACAACATAATGAGAGATTCAGGCAGGCATGAACCAAGACATGAACCAAGACACGAACCCAGACATGAACCAAGACATGAGCCTAGACACGAACCTAGGCATGAACCAAGACATGATTCGAGGTGGGAACCTCCTAGAAACGATAAAGATGACTACGGTGACTTGCCAGAAGATGCCAGAGATCCATGGGGAGACGATCATCCAACAGTACCGCAGAAAGATATTCGCTGGAACAATGCACCAAGTCAACCGCCTAATCAACAACAGTCATGGGCCAGGGAAAAAGCAAACGATAACTGGTCGACCAAACCAAGTTATCCAATGAACAATATGGGCGGTGGTGGTGGTGGGGGCATGAATCCAATGCAGAATCCAAACATGAACATGAACATGGGTGGTGGTGGCGGCGGTATGGGCATGGGAATGAATAATCCCTCGAAATCTATGTGGCAAAATCCACCTCAGCAGCAGCCTAATAGGAATACAAATTGGCTACAGGGTAATTGGCAGCAAGGAAGTAGCGGAGGAGGTGGTGGAGGAATGGGAAATCAATTGGGAGGAGGAGGACTATTATTAGGAAATAACAGCTGGCAACAGCCTCAACAGAGTTTTGGAAATTTCCCTCAAAGGCCGTTTAATAATAATCCATACATGAACAATCGACGTTGAAATGTTGCAACCTTTTATGCTTTTGAACTGTATTAAAACTTTTTACAAAGTAGTAAGTGACAAGGAAGTTTATTGTACACATTTAATGATTTCATAAGTTGAAATTATTATTATTATTATTATTATTATTTTTATTATTATACAACTACATCGGTATAATTTTTCTCATTTTTCGTAAAATGCATTGTAATAATTATTACAAATTTCGTATTTTTAAGTGTAAAAGATACATAATGTAGCGGTATGTATTTTTCAAATGGAATTATGTAATTCTACATTAAAATATATTATAAATTAAGAAAAAAAATAATAAAAAGTGTTTTTTTCATTTAAATACACATTATAAATACCAATTTATTAGTTATAGAAAATATTTGTAGAAGCTAATATTTTTTTGTCATATATATATCGTTTGCTTGGATATATATATATATATATATACACACGAATAACATAAAACATCGGTAAAGAAGATTCAAATCTTATCTACTTTTTGTAATACATACTATATGCACCACACGGCACTCTCCACATAAAATAAGGAGTGATGCCGAAGTGTTTTTTATATAAAAGTATTACCTTCTAAATTTTATTACTAAGTTTTTATTAAGTACTAATTGTAAATTTCTGTAAACCTGTTACAATGGTTTTACCAAAGGTAAGTTTATGCATAATATTTGATTGTACAAATTAGAGGTTAGGAATATATCAGTTCAGTAATTTTAGTAATATTGGCTGTAAATAAGATAATAATTATTTTTGCATTATTCTTAACGTTTTCAGATTTTGAATAGACTTTCTAATGTAGTTTGTAAAACTCAACAAAATAGATTGCCTGCATCATTATTTTGTAAATCATTTTCACATGATGTCCCATCAACAGAAAAAGTAAGAATTAAAAAATCTTTATTTTTAATTTCAATTTAATTAAAAAACTTATTAATTTCTATTAATAATTTTAGGCTAAACTTGATAAGCTATATAAACAGATTGATGTTGAAGTACGAGGAAATGATAAAGCCGTATTAAGTAGTTATGGAATTTTCGCTACAACAGCAGCAAATCATTTAGGAATTACAGTTGCTGGGAAGTAAGTAACTATTTGCTTCATAATTTTTTGGTTTATATTCAGCAACTATAGTGTTAATTATTTATAATTTATGTTACTTAGTCATGCACCAAGCAAAGCAATCCATGAACGTATGACTCTACTAAAATCAAAACATGTGCACAAAAAACATAGAGTTCAATATGAAATAAGAACCTATTATAGATTTTTGAATTTTCAAAAGTTAACAGAATCAACTGCGGATACATTTTTAGAATACATTGAGAGAAACTTACCAGAAGGTGTAGCAATGAAAGTAACAAAGGTAAAATATATACAACATTTATTTTTTTAAATACTCTTAAATACAGTAGGCATGAAAAATATTTTGTTTGATTAATTAATAGTAATTACATTATTCATTTTTAAATAAATCTTAAGTTAACAAATGTTTTAACACATTTTTTATTTTTTTATATCTTAATAAATTTGTTTATCAAAATAAATGGTAATTTTGTAATTTTTAGGTTGAAATGCAAAGGCTACCCGAATCTGTCAGTTCTCCACCTTGTTAAAAATGATTTAAATCTACGTAAGATATTTAGATTTATAATTTTGTTTTTTTTTTCTGATATAATTATAATTAAATAAACTGTATATAAATAAATTCATTTTAATTTAATTTCAAATTAATTTAATGGCGTAAAGGTTGAACTACAATTATAGGAGTATCAGTATCTAAATTTCTAGCAGATTGATTTCTGTCTACTAATTCAGGTAATGGATCTTTCTTTTTAAATACTTTTGGAATATCTTTGCGAACAGCTTTAACATCTACAGTTCCAAGGGGTGTATCTGTTATACTCTTAACAACTAAATGTCTACTTTTTGATCTAGGGCGCATTCTCAAATTATTTCTTAGTGGTTTATTATTATTAAAATTCTTTGTCTTTGAATTATCTAATACTAATGATGTTGAGGCAAGATTAGGTACGTTTGCACTTTCCGCTGCCAGTTGCGCAGGATCATTTGTGCGATATTTTCTCGTTAATTCTGCACTTGCTGTACAACTGCGCAGAATAAAATCTGATTCTGTAACATAAAAAAATAAAAATTTAGATAATTAATATGTTAAACTTTGACATATTTTCATTTTTAATTAAATATAATACTTTTCACGTTGTTAAGTTTAATGTAGTTATACATAAATTCATCTGAAATTCTTTTCGAAAAATTACGAGTAAAGATGGTATTATGTATAATATTGTTATTTATTTGAAAGTTTCATAAATCAAAAATATAATTAGGTAAAATTTTTTAATTTAATCTGTAACTGATATAACTACTAATTTAGTTTGAGCAATTCTAGCATTTATTTAAATGACTTACCAGCTCGTTTTGTTCGAAAAATGCGTCGTAAATTTGCGCCATCGCAGGAACCAATGATGATGATTCCTACGATCATTAATATAACGTTTCTCTTCATCGTCCCGTTAACAACCTCGTTTAAGAATATTTGCAGTCTTTATTGCAGCTGAAAAATAAAATATAAATTAACCACTTTACCTAAACATGTCTTTAAATTTTTAAAATCCAAATACTTGTATAAAGTTTTTATTTTTTTAATGATAGCAATTGATATTTTTAACTAAATTAAATGAATGAATGATTTAAAAAAAAATTTAACCCTGCCAATTTCGTTCAAATTTTGTTATAACTTTTTGATAAAGCTAGAATTAAAAATACTTGCAAAAATTATATTACACTTATGTAATGCCGTGAATTAAAATAAATAAATAATACGCAAGTAGGAAGTTATTATATATTTGGATTATGCAAACTTAATAATAATTTTATATTTTTCTTAACAGCTTAAAATTTTAAAATTGTTAAATAGTTACAAAACCTTTTTATATTTTTCATTTAAAATCGTTGGGATCATTCTATCTATATGATTACTACATTGTTGCACTTTACTTCGTATAATCAATTAAATTTTTTATAAAAAAAAGTATAAATTGAAAAAGCGTGTAAGTTTTTATTGATGAGCTAATCAAATTATAATTCAAGTTTATATTGCTTATTAAAGTGAAGAATCCTATTGAAAATTTGTTATTCTTTAATAACGATTTTCCAACTTTTTTCAAAAAACAGTCAAGCTCATAATTACGAACAACAATCCTAACAACACTTGAAAAAAATAAATCACAGCGCGTAAAAGTGGCCGGCGAAAAAACGAAGAGCCAGACGAAAATCTGCCAGCAATCGGAGCAACAACAAACGACGATAAGATAGATCTCGCGTCACGCCTATAATAAAATCGAAACTCACAACAAAGTCAGAACGAAATCGCAGAGTGTCGCTCGGCAGGTCCGCTCAGCTTTGGCTCGAAAAATAAAATGCTTAAATCCAACAAACAGCACGAGCAACAAGCGCCGACTGTCTGCTCGCTGCTGAAAAAGTTTCGAAGAGACGCGCCAGCCTGAGCAAAGGGCCAATCGCACAGCGCGCGGGGCTTTCCGGGGCAAGCTCTATATACCTCCTCGGCACGGTAACGGCGAATCCGCGCCGCGCGAATCATGAGCCGACTAGCTGCTTATGCCGATCTCAAGCGCGCGCGTTGTGAAATTGATAATCGATCGCGACCTCCCTGCCGGCGATTTTCCCTCCTCTGCCACTCTCTCTCTCTCTCTTTTTCTCTCTCGCTCGCTCGGAACAATAACTGTCGAGAGAGCCTGCGCTCGTCCGTGTGTTCATATAATGCGTATGTAGGGCTTCCGAGGAGCGGAGGAGACAGGAACCGGTTTGCGCGTACGCGCGCGAGCTATATAGCATTGACATTGCGCGGGGGCAAAAAAACGGGAAAAAATTTTTCGACCATCGGAGAGAGGGAAAAAGGAGGGATCGAATAAGGGATATAATGAGGCTCTCCTCCTCATCTTCATCTCCGGGCTCCGGGCGGCCAGAGGCGACCTTGTAACGGAGCTCTCCGCAGGTGTAGCAGGTGATTATTGTCATTCTCGGCTCTCGGCTCGACGTTAATGCAGCGCGCCGATGAAAAAAAAGCAACATCCTTAGCCCCTCTCTACCCGACGGCCTCCTTGATGCATCTCTCGCTTTATATGCGCTCTCTTTCTTTGAATCCGCCTGCTCCGCTCTCTCGATGCGAGAGAGCGCGGGGAGAGCGAAAAAAAGCGCAAAAAGCCGAAAGGAGGCAAGAACCTCGCGCGCGGGGAATAATCTGCTCCTCCTTGGATGTTTACTGTGTTACCTTTCGGAGCGCGCGAGTTAACTTTCTGCGCTTCTTTATTCATTTGTAAATACATCGGCGGGCACTTTTTACCTAGGAGTTTTATTTATTTCTCGATGCTCGCCGAACGTCTCGCGAGGTCTTCGATACCAATTTCGTTAGGTGTTTTTTTTTCGCTCGGCCCTGAGAATTATTCATTCCCACGCGTGGCTCGAGTCGCTTTTCGATAATTAAATTTAAAGAACATTTTATATACGAGATGTTTGAAATGTAGATTGAGCTCGTAAAAATATGTATCGTTTTTCGTTCTGCCGGCGCGTCAAACTTTTAGTCGGAAGCTCGTGCAATCCATATTCATCGCAAAGTGAGCGACTTGTCGATGAGGCTGCTCTGGCCTTGCTCAAGAGCACGCGCCTTTGCCGATCTTCGGATAAGAGCGAATTGAATTTTTTAACTTTCAAAATGTCGTAGGTAGTTTCTTACTAATAAAACTTACTAATAAAACGACAAGGATTTGAATATATCAATTTCACTTCCTGTTGAGATCTGTTATTACGAATTGAATTATAAATATATTCAATTATCACATCTTCAAAATATACAAGGTAGCATGAACTTCAATCTCCTTTTTTGAGGGTTCAGGGTAACGTAAATAAGAAATGAGTACGTTTGTTTGTAAATATGTTCTATTGAAAAAATTATAGTTAAAAAAATGAATACAATAAGAGTACTATATTAATATATGGAAATATGTGGAGGCAAGAACAATAATCTCAAGAATAAAATTAAAATAATCCAATTTTTATGACTAACCTAATTATTAAAGTCGCACATCGAACAAGAATAAAAACACGTTGTCTAAAAGTCAAAATTTACATCACAAGTACGTAATAGTCAATTGAAATAATTTCGATATAATTTTATCAAATAACAATAAAATCTTCCTTATAAAAATAATAAGGTAGGAAGGAGTCGTTTAAATGAGATCTCAATCTAAAGTCCAAACTCGTATATAATCTATTTCTACGGCAGTCTTAGATCCTTGGCTTTTTTGCCAGGTTGGCAGCCACTTCTCTTTTGCTTCCCAAAAGCGCAGCATCGCCTTAAACAAAAATAAATTGGATTATGAATATTGTACATCGGCGAGAGGTCTTAAAACTGTATACATATATGTAAGATTCGCCTCTGCGCGTGTATACCTTTGCATTTACGTTTTTCCAGGGCTTTACGTAAGTATTTGTCTGCGTGTCATCCGGGAAAACGTTGACGCCTCCGACTCCTAATCCGATCGAGAGATAAAACTGAAAGTAATAAATTTTTTTATAGCTTCATCCGTCGTGTCAGGATTTCGAATGTATTTTGCTTTGACGCGATGAGCATTAGTAAGTTTATACATCGGACGCAAGACAGTCAGGCGTGAATTATGGCTTAATCTTTCCAAGCTTCAATTTATGCAAATTTTCAGCTCGTTCTAATATAAACGGTCAATAATTAAATGTAAAATATCTGCGTAATCAAAAGAAGAATGCTGTTCCAAAAATTAATTTTATTGTGATTTTTCACCTTGACTATTAATTTATTTACTGTTTTGTATTTAGTCAAACAATGACTCCAAAGAAAAAACGTATTTATAG
>JAPYZB010001233.1:0-15666 GCA_030522745.1 Eupelmus kiefferi | reverse complement strand
GGCTGATTCTCGCTGGTTTGACTCTTCCAGCTGTCAGCTCCGCGCGATGTATTTCTCCGTCGGCGAAAATATACATAAAAATATACATCAATATATGCCTTTTTATCGTGCGCAGTGCCGGCTTTATTTAAGCGCTCATTTTGTGCTTAGATGCGGGGCACCGCATCACAACCTTCATCCAAGGCTTAAAGCCTTTTACGTCTAGCCAGATTAGACGAAACTTTTGAGTTTTCTTCTTAGCTTTTTTCTTTGTCTGATCTTCGTCTCCACAAATTGCAGCAATTGAACAGGCATTACCGCAATCCTTGGAAAAAAACCAATCAAATAATTAAATGTATTTCGGATTTTACATAGACATTTTGAAACTAAAAATAGGGAAATCGCGATATGCTTGGAGAGAGAGCGAGATTTGGCGCGGCCAGTGGAAAATCGTAGAGAGGCTGCTTTAGAGCGGGCGATTCGATGATAAATAAATTGTTTTACGCTACGGCGATTCCATTATTTAACGAATAGCGGGCTCGTTAAAGTCGGCCGGAATGACCGAGCGCCGATGTGTCGTATAAAAGGCGAGCTGCGTGAAATCGCGCGGAGGTGGTGAGCTTTGTGTGTATATGGCCGATCGCGAGTCGCTGGGATATTTTATGCACGGGGATAATGTGACTGTGTGCCAGAGTGGTTGGTGGGTTTGGTTGGGTATAAGCATTATTTTACACGTGCTTTGTCGTATAGGCATGCGCTTTTGTTTTATGAAGCTTTTCTAGTGGAATGAGGTGGAGCTGATCGATTTAGTTGGCGCACAAGGCTGCGGTATGGAGAATTGATGTTTAGATTTTAATGTTGGGCTGAGCATATTTTTTTAATTGTGGTTTATGACTGGATTGGACATGCCGCTTTTTTAAAGTGTAGTTAGATCAGGCTATGAAAGTAAATTTAAAACTGTCAAAATAGTTGAAGTAGTTTAAAAAACAAGTAGGTGGAGGTTTGCAGTTTCTGGGAGAGTTTAGTGCACTGGTCTAAGTTAAAACAAGCTGCAAAATATCAAAACCGGTAGCATAAAAAACATCCCGCATAAGTGTAATATTATTTTTATTGAAATAAAGTTGATTTATTAGTTTAAAAATTGTTTTTAAAAATATTTTAATTTCCGCTAGGTGCTTACGCTTCGAGAAGTATTTCGTTTTACGTTTCTTATTCTATTTTTGAGTAGAAAAACATTATTTTACTCTAAACGATTTTGTAATAAATCATGATATTATAACCATAATATTTAAACTACGTAAACATGTATTTTATCTAAAACTATATATTGGTATTAATGAATGAGCTTGTAACAAATAATTGCAATATGAAATAATTACAACAATAAAGACAACAGAATAAAGACAACAGTCGTTTTCATAAGTCGATAATCAATAATTAATTACTTTGTACTATTGATATATTCATGTTTTCCTATAATTTCAACAAATCTTTTTGATATTATTATTTCCTTAATTGCTTCATAGAATCACCTCAAGTTCACAGAATACTATTTTTTTTTATTATATTAACAAACTATTCAATTTTACAAAAAATTGGAAAAATACCAAAATTTTTAAAATATTATAAATTTAAAATGAATGAGCATAAAGTATTCTTTTGCATATATTAATTTGAATAATGTTATTTCAAAATACTTGTATTCCTTTAATATTACGCAATTAGAAAACGTACCTAATATGCCAAAAAAATTACAGATTTTTTAAATCACATCAATGGTTTAATCCTAATACTCATCCACCGATCATTACTAATTTTTCTAAATTACCCGAACGCTTGCCAAATCAAACAACATTTATCCACAACAAGCCCAGCACTAACCTCTACTCATTCAAATCAATTAATTCGCACACATTTTTACACCCCACCATACAACTCGCGCTGCAAATCCATTAAACATCGCAAGCTCGTTCCGCGTCCGTCTCCTTCCCTCCTCCGAGTCCGTAACTTCGAAGGAGTGATAAATTACTTTAATAAGAGACTAATTTCGACTTCCTCGGTGAACGCGCGCGCTTCAAGATCCCGTCTTTTTGTTCCTCGCGCGCCTATTACTTACATGACGCGCAGACGCATGCTCATGCCACTGCGAATTTTCGTGCCTAGCGCGATGGCACACACAGTTAAAGCTCGCAGCTCCCCCGCTCCTACCAGTCCGCAATAAATGATAATTCCTCGACTCTCTCTCTCTTTCTCTCTCGTTACGTTATGCCGTGTGCTTGTATATATACACATACGAAACGATCGCAGCGGCGATAAATTGCGCAGAAGGAAGTTAAATGGCCGCGGGGTGGTTTCTGGCGCCGTCGTTCCTCTGGCTGGCCGCTCTCGCGCTTTTCTACGGAATAAAGGCAGGTTTACGGCCGTGCGTATATACGCGAGTTTTCAGTGCGCAAAAGAGCCCCGAGCGACTGCTTAGCTGAGCAGCGGGGAAAATGCCCTGGGAAGTGGGCTCGGTTCCGTTGCAAGAACGTTAATACAGCTTCGATCTAATCGCTGAGAGAGGGGATGCCGGAGAATTACGGTGGTTATGCTCCTTTGATTGACATTGTGATATAAACGTGAAATAAATTGTAATGTTTTTGTGTTTTAGTAATGAACGGACTGTTATATTGTAGTCGGGATGTCGAGCGTTGACGACTAGGTATTTTCATGTTGCAAAAAAATGTTGAATATTTTATGGTTTTATTTCTTAATTTTTATGACTGAGCAATTTTCGGAAGAATAATGAGACTTGTTTAAAGTATTATATGCAATTAAATGTATGCTTTTACATGGAGGAATTATTTCAGGGGCCTAGTTTGATTCCACACGTTGTGTTCTTTCGGCTTTTTGAATTCTATACACTTGTAATTCATATTTTTTATATAACTTTTATTATTTCTCTAGAAGATATTTATCTGTTTAATCTTTGTAAGCTTCGTACTCAATCGATCATTATACGTTTCACAATGGAAATATCACTGACTCGTATAAGAACTTATTTAATTCAGTTTTAATCCAATTTCAAATTTAGCACTTTTGATGTGACGTCATTGTGTTGTAAAAGATTTTATAACTGTTTCAGCAAAAAAATCCAAAATAGTTACATTGATTTATCCAGTAAGAATAAAAAAAACAGACAACGCTTAGATATAATACGCATGAAATAAATTATGATAACTATTAACATTAAAATATTATGACACATAATTTAGCAAAATTAAAATAATTACTGGTACTTGCAACGCAATTTTGTTACGTATGATTAATTGAAAAGCGGAAATCACTATAACTTTTGCGTTCAACAAATTACTCACCACCAAAAAGCTATAAAAATTAATATCATGCTAATAAATAATATGTACGATCTAGTCACATACACAATTGTGAATTATTAAAATCGTCAAAAAAAAAAAAAAAAACTGAAAACTCTCTCAAATTGCTAAAACCATCTCGCCAAACGACTTCCGCAATTATCGAATCCGCAGTCTAATTGAAAAACTTGAACCCGCGAGCCAAGCTCTCCCCGCTCATTTTCCAACATCATCCTTGACAAACGGCAAATTTGTCAGCTAACGCGCGCACGCGCGCAAATCGAACAAACGCCTCGACACTAACAAATCCCATCGCTTATACTCGAAACTCTCTCGGCGCTCGTCTGGGAAATTTGCCAGCGCAAAAATCGCGCCCGCTCGCCTAGGCGTCGACAATATATACGACGGGGCGCGCGCGAGCTTCGCAAATCATACTCGCGACTCGCGTAAATCGTGCGAGCCCGCGCGCTCGCCTGCATATAATGCGCGAGCGCAATATTGCGCGTATCGTGTTCGCACATTAAACAACGTCGTAAAGTCATTCAGCGAGCGC
This sequence comes from Eupelmus kiefferi, assembly GCA_030522745.1. Lineage (NCBI taxonomy): Eukaryota > Metazoa > Arthropoda > Insecta > Hymenoptera > Eupelmidae > Eupelmus > Eupelmus kiefferi. Next base: position 11,781 of record JAPYZB010001233.1, on the reverse strand, counting down.
GAGAGCCCGGAAAATCGTGGGTGGCGGCGGCGCACGCCGAGGATCTCATGGCGCTCACCTGTGCTTCTTCGTTGATTTTTTCCTTTTTTCTTTGCGGCTTGAGTGTTTCGAGGTTTTTTTGGGTTGCGCATTCTTGGAGAGGGTGCTAGAGTCGGCGGACTAATGATCGCGCGAGAGCGAGCGAAAGAGACGCGGGACTTGATTTACGCGATTTGGGATGGAGCGTGTGCGAGTTTCGGTCGTTAAAGGACTATTGGATGTGTGGTTTAGATTAAAATAATTGTTTGTGGGGATTTGCTGGTTTTTATTGAATTTACGAAGATTGGCATATAATATTGGATCTGGTGGAAAATATTAAATTTCTTATAAATTCATTGTAGCAAGTTTAATAATATTGAAAAATAACAAATTTATATGTTACAGTATTTATAAGCTAAATATGATTGTCATTTATTATATTATATGTAATATATAATATACAAACAAGTGACAAATATTAATTTAAGGAAAGAACTAAATAGTACTATTTAGTTTATATTTCGAAAAAAAATTCAATAAAAAAATAATAAAATCAAGATAAGCATTTGACAGTCCGTATTTAAACATTCTTTGGGATGGTCGTTAAGATAAGTGTTAAAATAAATAATTTTGAATTTCCTATTTTTTTTTAAGATTAAAGGTCAGATAAAAAATGAAACAATTTATGTTATTTCTTTTACTACATAGTGTAGAAAGCGTTAGTACTAAAGAAAAATGACGCACTTTAAGATCAAATCACTTCTTATCGCAGACTTCATTTTGCAAACGGTTCACGGCCCTCAAAAAGTAAAACTTCATCATATTTCACAAAAACTCCAGTAGTTTTTCATTCTACAAACTCCACAACGCACAGTTTTCTCATCGTATTTTTTCACTCGCTCCACAACCTCGTCTTATTACACAGCAAAGCCATAAAATACCTTACAGAACGTACCTCTACACATGTACCCGTTAAAATAAAACGAAGCAGTTAAAAGCATTAGCTCAACTCCTTCGCGATAACACTCGGCGCTGTGCATATACCCACGGGGGAGCGGCGCGTCGTTCGTTTTACATATTATCGATAGCGCGTCGCCTCGCCGCTCTGCTCCAGTCCCACGAGAAAAAGCAACGTATATAATAGCTCGCGCTCTCGCACCTGAATCAAGGAAAATTCCTACCGCTCGCGCATTATACACTGTAGCCGCGGAAACGTATATTAATTAAGGCCTATATCTCGTTAACGAGCAGGACGCTTTTCGTTTGGCTACCGGCGTGTAGCGGCCGCTCGCAAAAGAATATAAATACAGAATGGCGGCGGCGCGAGGAAGCCGAGTAAATTAAGAGATTAATCCGAATCGCGCATTTACATGCTCTTGCGGCCCACGTCGCAATCGCGCGCGCGCGGAGATATCGGATAAAGCGCGCGCGCGCGGCGAGCCGGGGCTTTCGCATTCGCGATCCATCTGGAAGTTAATAGATTATACGCGCGTAGCAAATAAATCTTGGAGAGCGGTTTCTCCCTCTCCGCGAGAGCCCGTAAACGCGCGCGCTCGCAAGAAATCTCGGCCTGCGCCGCTCGTTTCTTTTTTCTCCTCGGGTTTATATACCTTCGATTCCCGTAATCAATCTTCCGCGAACGGAGCGCGAGTACAAAAAGAAATTGACCGCGGGGGAGATTGAAATCTAGGCCCTTGCCGAGCCACAGCCTTCGGCACTCTATGCATTGATGATGCGTGTGCAGCGGGGCTATGTATATGCATCAAAGAGCGCGCGCCGGTTGCTCATGCTTGTGTATGTGTGAGTGCGTGTGGGCGTGCGGGTCTGGGTTTGTGTGAGGGGAGCGAGCAATAGATTTATTATTCCGGTCTAATGCCCTAATCGATTCGGTAGCGGATCGCTCGGCCGGATCCCGCTGGCTTTCTAATTGCGCGCAATTAGCGCGAGGTCCGCGCACGAGAGCGCCAGTCCGTAAATGAAGTTGCTTGTATGGTCATTAAGGTTGGATTAGCCGCAATAGTTGCTGAGCGGTAATGCGCTTTTTTCGTTGCGCATTTGACGCTGCTTAAGTGCGCTTGTAACTTATGTTAATGTTGGTTATTGCGTAAAAGCATGTATTTTTGGGGGTATTTTATTTAATTTTGGCGTATTGTGTTATTTTAGTTGAATTATAGAATAAGAAATTTTAACGGTTAAATAAATATAATATTTTAAATACTATAAAAATTAGTATGTATATTGATTTCTGCGTAATGCTTATACTGACTTATAAAGCAGGAGTCTGGAAGCAACACTAGCAATACTAAATTAGCGTAATAATATCAAAAGTTTTTGCATAGCAGACACATGAACGAAGGTGAATAAATATAGGTTAAAACGTGCAAACAATATGAATAAAAACTGACGGAAACCGTCCTACGCTTATCACGTATTGTATTCGAAACAATCGCGCTCATTGTGCTGGCATCAGTGCAAAAAATAATCTAATAACTGCATGGCAAACACCTTATTAAAGTTGACGTTGGTATTTTAAAAAATTCCTCAGTTTCTTCTAAATTTGGAGAGTAACGAATCGGTACTGAATACCTTACGTATGCTAATATCCGAACGCATAAAATCGCATCAGTAGTAACAGACTTTTTTCTCCCAGCTAATTAAAACACCACGAAGAATACAAAATCAAACACATATTGAAATTCCCCTTCGAACAACCGAACCACAGCCGTTTCTTAATTCGTTCCCTCGCCATCCTCTCTTCGGCAAACTAATTTTAAAACACGAATAATTATGTTTTTCGACGCCTCGCTCCTCTTCCACGACCGGCTCCTTTTTGCCCTCCGCGCGTCTCGCTCGTCTCGCTACCGATTCAAGCCGATAAACGTCGATACGGTAGACAATATGGCTCGTGTCCCGTGAAAAAAATCCCTAATCTCCTCTCGATATCGCCTTTATAATTCCCCGAGCGTGTACACAGAAACGGGGATCGGCGGAGCCGATAACGCGCTCGGCCAGAGAGACGAGGCTAGTTTAGCGTGCCAGGTGTCACTTCTTTATTGCGCGCGCGCGCGCGCGTGCGAAACAGGCTACCGCGGCAATATGAATCGCGCGATAAATTTTGTCGCTCCCGGCGGCGGGCATTTTTATCGCGATTGTCCGAGACGGCGGCGGCTCTAGCGACAGCGCGCTGGCGCACTTTCAAAAGTCTTTGCCGTCTATAGAAAATCTTTTTCTCATCCGACGGATCAAGCGCGGCTGGCCGGGGTGTCGGGAGAAGCGGCGGCTTGTCTGTGACGATGGGGAAAAAATATCGAGAGCCGCTATCGGCGCGGAAAGTAAATCGATGAATTATGTTAAGTGCGAGAAAAGGGGGAAATAGTGTATTTATTACGTATTAAAAGATACGGCGAAAACGGTTAGAGTGTGGTTTAGGTTTCTAGAAAGTTGGTCATTTTTAAGAATGACTGCCGTGGTTTATAAATCGGCCATTATTACGAATAAGGTTTTATCGGGGCACATTTTTCTTTTTGATAGATGCAATGCGGTTTATGTCACTCTAGTTCTTATCGTGACGCTGTCATTTTACGTTATAAAGTAGTTTAAGCTGTGACACTTTTTGTCTCGGCAGAATGCTGACTGCAAATTTATTGTGGCAAAAGAGAGTATGAAAAGTTGTATTCATATGCAAACTAGGTAAGGTAGCTTATTCTAAAAAGTAAAGGCAACTTGGCTTTTGGAACTACTGAAAAGGCTTGACATGTAAAAAATATATTCACCGGTTATTTATCGCGCAGTACAACAATGTAATAGCAACTAAGTATTAAACTAAAAAGAATTCAAATTAAAAACTTTTTGAAATCGACATAAATCGTTTTTACGTTTTCCATGCGCTATCATTAGTCCTTGAATCATACCACAAAAACTTAAATTATACATCATCCAATTGATTTGCAACAAAACATTTAATAAACATTTCCATATCATACATCGAGTTCTTCTCGCAGCGTCATTCAGCTCGTTCTCAAAAAAGGGAAGCCCTCCGATCGTCATCAACATAAATTAAAACAGTTTCACAAAGAAATAACACGCTTTCTCCTTCTCCTTTTTTTCCGCTCCAAATGAGAATTTCAATTTAGGCGCCCATCCAATATTGAGGCGACTGATCGATCGGCCTGGGATAATCGATCTCGCGCGCTCCGCAGCTCACTCAGAGGTACCGCGCGGGACATAGTTGTTTAATTGGCGGCAGGGCCAGACTAAATTTTAATCGGTTCGCGATGCGCCGCCAGATTAAGCAACGTGCGCGCGAGCGCGTAATTAAGCAGTTGTCAAAGCATGATGGGTAGTAGCCCTTAAAACCGGGCCATCGCGATTGAGAATTAAATTTTTAAAGGGACCAATTATCCCGAGTCACTTATTATATGCAAATCGGCCGAGCGCGCGGGCGACTCTATACTTCGTCGCGAGGCGTGCACCTTGGTATTAATTTAATCTGCTTCGAGGGCCGTCTATTTATTTTTTTTCTTTTTCGGAGGGAGGCTCGCACATTGTGTACGCGCGCTCGCGATTTACATACGCGAGAGTGGTACTCTTAACGAACTTTCTTACGTGAATTTATGGGACCTATTTGTCCGGCGATTAAGCGAAAAGTGGAGCCCCCTGTTCCGTGTGTAGCTGCGTAACATATGCGGCAGGTAAGCTACCGCACAAGACCTCGCTGCTCGATCGATTTGCTTTAAATCAGTTTTGCGAAAGGTTTTAAGAACGTTCAATATTCTTTTTGCGGTCCGAGTATGCCGGACTGGTAAAATGTTATACACTCTGAGAGGGCATTATCGTGAAGGATACATTAGTTTCAATGTGAAATTACGCGCGTGTATTCTGGGGTACATTTTCGTATGAATAAATATACATTGAATTACAAAGTATATGCATGGTATACCAAAAATATATCTTTTATTAGTATACTGAAATAAACTTTAATACATTTGGTTTTATGCATTGGTTATTTCACAAGGGTCGTTAAACATTTATTGGATTCAAAAGAGATGGTATTATTTCATCAATGATCCGTGAGTACAAAGTAATTTTTCAATTGCTTTGAAGCTCACATCTTATTTCTTAAACGACATCTTTTGAAAAGTAGCAAACATTCTAACCAATAATAAAATACCAAAACTTAAGTGTCTTTTTGACTTTTATGGCAGCTTAAAAAGAAATTACAATGAAAAGAAAACAGTTCTACCATTGGCATGACTAACAAAATTAAGTCATTACAAAATAAATTCATCCTTCCAGACGAAGTAAAAAATAAATTATCTTAAGGGAATTCCATGACACCTAGAATTTTGTTGTCTCTTGAAAATCCAAAACCTAATGCTCTATTTAAATCAATAGTAAGCGCTATCAACTTCCCTACGTATATAAACAAACACTTTACTTCACCGAACAACTTGCGTTATTCACAGAACAGTCAATTTTCTTTGTACAAAACTCATACAATTTTGTTAATAAACATGAAATCATTAAGCTAAAACCAAATTGTTTAGATTTTTTAGTTAGGTCATATGTTGCATCGCTCTTTGCAACAGTAGCAATCACAGGTACCATCAACATTATAAATAGTACATATAGAAAAAGTAAAGAATGGCTCAGATCGCATGATAATTGTCACCCAAGCCGAAGGCGAATTGCTCCAATGGTGTGTATAATACTATTTTTTTTTTTTTTGCCTAGCGAGGTCAAAATTACAATTTTTGTACATCTGTTACCATTCTTGACGTTTCATTTCGTATTTTATTTTTTTTGAGGCATTATCACTTTTAATACATTAAATGCAAATTATTTCATATTTAATATGTTATATATAATCCAATAGTGATATAAAATGATACTATAACATTTTTAAAATAAAAAAAAATAGTTCGGAAATTTATTAATTAATGCATGTTTAGAAAGTTGGAAATGATCTAATTAATATAAAAGTATAACATATAGATTCTGGATTATACAAATTTAGATTTTATGTTTTTAAAAAACTTTTTCAAATTCGCAGCAAGTAATTCACAGAGAAAGCTAAAACATCCTAGTATATAACCAATTATTGCGAGAAAAATTGGGATCTTCTCCGTCGATTTCACTTTAACATTGTTATCAGCATTAAAATTTATAAAAGGACTGTGATTGTTAATATTTTCATAATTTAAAAAATTTTTATCGTAAAGCGAAAAATTTCTTACTGCTTCTGTGAAAATCAAATCTGGTATTCCAGATTCAAACAATCGACGAAGAATTTTGCTAAAACGACCAACCAAAGGGGAAGTTTTTTGAATTTTCATCACAGCATATCCAGATATTAAAGGCTCTTTTACATATCTTAAAATCCTGCTGTTTCTTCCATTAGAATAGTTTTTCGTGACAAATTTTTCAAATCGACTACTCATTTCGCAACCATCTATATCGTATTGGTCTTCAGCCAATTTTTCAATGCAATCAGTATTCAGAACTACTGCTTCCGTCTTAGATATGTTTAGCACTTTTTGTAAAATAGTATCATTTTTTAATGATAAAAGACTTTTTGTACTATTTTTTATTGTCGGAACGAGACCGGAATCTAATAAATCCTGTAAAGTATTAAGTTCTTGAAAATTATCTTCAACGAAATAAATGTTCATTGTTAGCTCTAATACTTCCATTGAAAATAAAAAAGATATAAAAGTAGTAACCAAAAATAATATTCTTAAAGATAGAGTTCGTGGCGTAACTAGTAGAGAATTCCCAAATAATATTTTTAAAATATTGAAAACTATATAAATATTTTTATTTTTATACCAAGGTAATAACCAAATAAAAGTTGCAATTAAACCAATAATAATTACAATTGTTAATAAAGTATAAAACTTTCTGGAAACATTTATTTGTTTTTTTCCATCATGCTTCATAACAACATGATTAGAAGATGGAAATAAATAATAGCTATAGGCTTCAATTCGATTTTCTGGAGGTATTAACCCAACACTGATAGGAATATTAACGAGAAAATCGATCAAGTTATTTTGGAATACAGACTTACTACTCTTATAAGTAATATTATATTGCAAAAGATTTGTACTATTGTTTATATTATATTTTAATTTAAGGGTAAAATTAAGAGTTTTAGCCAATATTTTTGCTATTGTAATATCGGTTCCATACAATGCATCTAATATGTTTTTTCCAGTAAAATTCTCCCTCATCATGACGTTAGGAAATTCAATAAAAAAACCAGCATTTAAGGATAATCCAAACAACTGTTTCAACGTATCATCGATTAAATTCATGTTCGATGTAAATTGTTTTGCTTGGTAAAGACCATTGAATGGATTATATTGATGTGTAAATACTTCATAATTGTTTAAATTTGGTTTTAATGATAAACTATTAAATTGATTTAGTTGAATTATTTCTATAACGCTAACATCAAGAAACTTATGCTCCCAGCTGCATTTAAAAAACTTTGTAAATTCTAAGCTTTTCTGTGTATTTGAAAGAATAAATATACACTTTGGCCTTTTGATTATAGGTATAAATTGTATCAAAAATTTTATATACGTGATAAGCTTCTGCGAAAATTCTACTCCATTCTCTTCATCGATAAGCATGATTTTCACTATTTCTTTTTCTGTCCAAGATAAAATTGAGCTCTTGATTTGCATTAACGTCTTATTATTATTAGGATTTTTCACTTTTTCTATTTCCATAAGCGCAGTAGAAAACTCACTTACAAATTTGTTTATAAAAAATACAGATGTAGGTGAAAGTGTCTGTAAAGATTCAATAACTAATGTGATTTTAGATTTATTTAAATTTTCTCTCAAAAAGTAGTACACTTTTTCTACTAAATTCACGTTGTTATATGCACTAACATAACACATTATGTTTGCAAGTAGTATAACTTGTAAAAAATACATAATTCTAGTTATTGTTGAATTTAGAATTGTATAAATTATACTCTCAAAGTTATTCTTAGAGTCGTTTCTTATAACAAAAGACGAAAACTTTTTATTGGCTTTCTTTTAGTATAAACAATATTTAGTTTTACGCAGTTATAATGTATATAATAATGTAGGAATGAGAAGTAAAATTCAAAGATAATCAAGGAATAAAATATTGATTGCACTCATAGTCATTCGTTAAAAATTAAAGGTTTTTCGTTTCGATTTAAATATAAAAACTAAATAGGTGAAATTAATTCTTTCGAACAACAATTATAATATCAATTAATCATTCTTAAATTGATAGCTACTTCAAGATTACATGTTAATATCAGGTATTTTTGTTATAATTAATAACTTAAGTAAAATTTCTACGGATTTACTGTTCCCTCTTCACGAATTAAAAAATTCTAGTTAAAATTACATATAGTATTATAATACTATATGAGAATTTAAATTTTTGTAAGTTCACACATACACAGAAGAATTTACATCAGCAAAAATATAGTAGCAAAATAATATTATATTGATTCGTTGAAGATCGTTTTTTCTTCTATCTACTCCATTTCATATTCACGAGCGATCAAAGTCATCATCCTATATTTAGTCATTTAAAAAGCCAATGACTTCGAGATACGTGTCTCATATATTGTTCTGAAAAATTATTTTGGAAAATTTAATTGAAATAATGATCAATAATGTGATACAAATGTGAATCACTAACCGTGAATTAACAAGTGTAAACCAATTCATCAAAACACTTTGACTTCAAAAATTTGTAAATCAAAATTCATTAATTATCCTCAAGCTTAGAAATAAAAAAGTATGCCACTACCGTGTAAAAGCTTCAACAAAGCAGGTGCTCGAATAACTAACAACTGTAACTGCATAATAAAAAATCCACGTCACTATGGTTGTATAAATTTTGCTCTCTTCGTCGCATTCCTTATTTCTCTCCTCTTATGCTTTTATTTTAGTCACCGCTCGAAAGTTATCTGATAATAGCGTTCAAATTTTGAAACATTTAGGTAACTGAATAAGTTCATAATAAATACTTCAACTAAGCGTTTATTTCTATTTTTTTGGCGTTTTTCTCCACTTTACTTTTCTTTAATTAACTTATATGTTATTAAAATTTTACATTAATAGTCACAAAATGTATTACTAATTTTCTAAACATAAAAAATACCGATCCGAAACAGCAACACTTCAAAGAATTAGCAATAAAATTTTAGGTAGTACTTTTGACAGTTCAAGAATAAATATATCTGTCTACTTTTCGTAAAGGAAAATCGTAATTTGATTGGATAAGATTTAATTTTGCCAAAAAACTTTTTTCAAGTACGCGGCAAGAATTTCACATAGAAAGCTAAAGCAACTTATGAAGTATCCGATTATTACAGGAAACATCGGTATTCTACCTGTGAATTTTTTGTTATCATTGTTTTCTGCATTAACATTTATAAAAGAACCGCGTTTATTAATATTTTCATAATTTAAAAATTTATTACCGTAAAGTGAAAAATTTCTCACTGCTTCTGTGAGAATCAAATCCGGTATTCCAGATTCAAATAAATGGCGTAGAATATCGGTAAATCGATCAAGAAAAGGAGACGTTCTTGAAAATAACATAACAAAATATCCCGATATTAAAGGTTGCTTTACATATCGTAATGACCACTTATTAATACCATTAGAAAAATTTTTCGCAACAAATTTTTGATATCGACTACCAATTTCACAACCATCAAAGTCGTATTGATCTTTAGATAATTTTTGAATGCAATCAATATTTCCATGGTTTACCCACATTTTAGATATGTTCAGTACTTTATGTAAAATAGTATCATTTGTTAATGTTAATAAACGACTTTTTGTACTATTTTTTATTGTTGGAACGAGGCCAGAATTTAATAGATCCTGTAGAGTATTAAGTTCTTGAAAACTGTCTTCAACGAAATAAATGTTCATTGTTAGCTCTAATACTTGCATTGAAAATAAAAAAGATATAAAAGTTGCAACCAAAAATAATATTCTCAAAGATAAAGTTTGAGGTGTGACTTGTAAAGAAGTTCCAAGTATTATTTTTAAAATAAGAAAAACTATATAAATATTTTTTTTTTATAAAAAGGTAATAACCGAATTAAAGCTGTAATCAAACCAATAAAAATTATAATCAGTATCAAAATAATAAATTTTTTCGAAACATTAACTTGTTTTCTGCCGTAATGTTTCATAACAAAATGATCAGAATTTGAATACAAAAAGCAGCTATATGCTCCGAGTAGCTTTTCTAAAGGTGTTATCCCAGTAATAGTCTCTTGATTTATTAGAAAATCAATCACGTTATTTCGTAATGCATACTCCATATTTAAATAAGGTATATTAAATTGTAATAAATCTGTATTATTCTCTAGTATGTACGTTACATTTAGGGTAAAATTAAGAGCTTCAGCCAATATTTTTGCTATTGTAATATCGGTTCCATACAATGCATCTAATATGTTTTTTCCAGTAAAATTCTTCCGGATCATAACAAGGGGAAATTCATCCCAAAATCCAACTTTCAACGATAATCCGCGTAAATGTTTCAATGAATTATCAATCAAGTCCATATTTGGTGCAAATTGCTTTGCTTCGTATATATCATTGCATGGGTTGTATCGATGTATTATTACTTTATAATTATAAATATTTTGCATTAATGATGAACTGACAAATTGCCTCTGTTGAATTATTTCTATAATTGTAACATCAAGAAACTTATGAGACCAACTGTATTCAAAAAACTTTTTTAATTCTAAGCCATCCTGCTTGTTTAAAAGAATAAATATACACTTTGGCCGTTTAAATATAGGTATTAATTTTATCAAGAGTTTTATATACTTGATAAGTTTTTGAGTATATCCTATTTCATTCTCTTCATCAACAAACATGATTTTTACAATTTCTTTTTCTGTCCAAGAAAAAACTAAACCTTTGATACGCATTAAAGTTTCGTTATGATAAGCATTTTTTAATTTTTTTGTTTCTATAAGTGCAGTAGAAAATTCACTCACAAATTTGTTTATAAAAAATGCAGACGTAGATGAAACTGTCTGTGAAGATTCAATGATTAATGTAACTTTTGTTACATAAAATTGTTGTTTAAAAAACTGAAAAACCTTTTCTACATTATTGATATCATTGTAAGCATCAACAAAATAAATTTTTATACAAAGTAATATAACTAATAAGAAACACTTATTTTTAATCATTTTCTAAATAAAATTTTATAATAAAAATTTTAAATATTTTTCACAATATAGAAATTCTCTTTTATTAAAAAAAACATAACTTTTCCTTGTTATCTGTTGAAATAATTTTACTGGTTCTTTTCGTATAATAATATTCATTTTTATACAGCCACAACAAGTACAATAGTCAACTCCTTATAATTTTAAAATTTACTCAAATGATACATAATTTAAAGAATTGACAAAAACGAGTGAGTACATTTAATGAAGAGTTCTTATCTCTGGTACCTATTTTATTAATCGTACATTAAATATGCACCCGTATAGTAGTGCGCTACATATATCCATCATTCATTAATAATAATTAGAACAGCAATCGATTATCCGGGTACTAATAAATACCTTAGAAATATAATTACGAATCGACCCGAGAACATCATAAGTATTCATAAGCTAGTTCTTATACATTTTTGTGGTTGTGTTTTTTTTATTTATTTAACGCTATCGTTAAAGTCCACATGAAATTCAAAGCTTGTGACAAAAATAACCCTTGTACT
>JAPYZB010001232.1:373-18949 GCA_030522745.1 Eupelmus kiefferi | reverse complement strand
GAAAACTATCGACATTTTCAGAGATTCTTACAGACTCGAGATCATCGACCAGTGTTGACTCTAACTGCTCTGTCATTGTGTTTTCGTAACTTGTGTTATCGATCGACGTCTCTTGGATATTCTCGGGACTTATTGATGAATCTTCGTTCTGGAGATGGAAAGCAATTATTTTTAATACAGCTTGATGAATTATTAGCGAGCAGCGAAGGTCTGTGGTAAAATTGCAGCTCTGCTACCTTGGGCAATCATAAATTTTATTTTTAAATAAAATTTGTGTCTGATCTAAAGCATAGCAATCTACACGTGCTCGGTATGCGTTATATATACAACTTTTAATGAGTTACCGAAACGCTAGTATTTACTTCGGAGCTTTCACAATCTTTGTTGGCAGGGGCGTCGATTCCAAAGTTTTTAGGAAACCTTTGCCTAGCCTTTTGGAAGGCCATGGATATAGCCGTGCGGGAGTTTGAAGGAGCTACGCTCTCCGACATAGTAGTCTCGACGATCTTACAACGACTAACCATGGAAAATGATCTTTTACGATCGACTTTGCGTAAAGTTTATATAGGTATATTGATAAAAAAAAATTAAGTTTAAGTTTTAAGCCACGTGCACGCTCTCGAGTGTTTTCTATTTGCAGCCTGTTTCAGGGCTTTATGTGGACGTTTGGAAAGAGGATTCGAGAGAAAAATTGATGAATGAAATTTGCGATTGGTAGAGTTAACTCTAAAAATGCTTAATTCTTTGGTAACATATTTTTAAAATTTATATCGATTTTTAAATTTTTATCATTGAGGCACGTTTTAAAGTAAATTTTACTGGTATCACAATTTTCTAAGAAAGTGACGATAAGTACTAACTTGGAATAAAATAAAATTTTATTTTTTCTAAAAATTTAATATTTGAAAGCTTATTTAAATCACGAAATGGCTTTATTGTTTTATTTTACACTCTGATAGTCAAGGTATCAAGAAGCCTGCCCCTTCAAAACTAAAAATATTCCAAAAATTTTATAAATTATAAAATTACAAGCAAAAAAAATACAGTTTAAACGTGGCTTAATAATACATGACGATGTTATAAATGAGACTGATGAGAAAATATCAATCATTATCGGTAGGAAATAATCGCAAAATCATTGTCTCAGATGGCGCGTAAGCAGAAAAATGCACGCGTGTCATCGCGTTTCGATATGAGGATGACTCAAATTATAGATATGCATAGGAACCATTAGCTTATTGAGAAAGGTATCTCTCAGCATGAAAAAGGAAGGACTTAGGTTCAATACAGCAACATATTGAAATGCAACATATTTTACGATTTTTTTCAGGGCGTTCGTCAAGAGAAGTGGTGATCAATTTCCTAAAATTATTAAAATTTGCGGTTTTTTAATCTTTAGTATTTTATATTTATTGCTTAAATAAAAATAAAATTAAATAATATTATTTAAATTTAAAATGTGTTTCGAAATCAAGCATATATACCCACTATATTAATATACAAATTACGATGAAATTTTTTTATCTCTAAAGAAAATACCGCTAACACTATTAATCTTACTGGCTTTTGTTTTTTAATATTTTCATCTGTGATATACTAGTTTTTTACGAAAATTCTAAAAACCACTTTTACACAATTCATTCAAATGTCATTCTTTCAGATGCTTTGCCTATCTATGCGATATTAAATAAATGTTTAAAAATTTGAAATAATATATTATAATAAGTTTGTGGCCCGCAACGGATCTCAAGATTTTTCTGACGTATATAAAACACATTAAAATAAACTTAATTTATATATTTAAGAGAATTCTAAATAAATCGCAAACACGTAAACATGCAAAGTTTTTTTTTAAAGATATATAGATATATATTAGACAATGCCTGTTCAGGAGAACTGAAATAAAAGAACTAATTTAAATAATTATTAATTTCTTTATCAAATAAAGTTTATTTAAATTGTTAAATAAAACAAACCATTTATTTTAATTTAATAAACTTATTTATTTAAATTAAATTATTTATTCAAAATAAGAATATTTTAAGTTAAAAAACGTCTTAGAAATAAACATTTTCAAAAAATTTTTCGTAAAAAAAAATTAGGCAATTATTTCTTCTAATTCGATGGTATACTTTATCTGTATATTTAATTTTTAAGTATAATTAGTGTAACTTTTTATCTGAAAAGATAGTAACGTCTTTATTACTTTTAACCATTATTGAATAATATTCTTTAAAAACTTTTTAGTATTTTTTATTTAGTTCATAATTAAGTTTCAAAATTACGAAATATATGATTTTATGAGCCTAACTCCTACATCATAGTTAAACTTTAACTTACCAGGAGAGTGTCACATCTCCGGGTCACAGATCTTGATTAAATTTTGGGATATGTTTTTGGGTACCAAAAAATGAGGAATGCCAAAGCCTTACGGTCCAACGCTTCGGAAAACTCGTGTTATCAATGTTTAGAGTTTCATTTTAAGAAAAATATGAAAAAAGAGCTTCAACTCGAAATGCAAATAATTCAGTTGACGAATATTCTCAATAAATTTTCAATAACTAAAATTAAAGTAGAAAAAACAAGCTTTAATGTACCAATATCAGAATTAAGAAGTAATAATTAGAACCAAAATTATGCTTGTTTAAAGTTAGACAAGGAAAACGCTCTTATTAATTATAAAATTACGAACGAAGGAATTTAGTTGATTTTCAGAATACTTTTTTTGGTTAACTTTAAACAAGCATAATTGTGGTTCTAATTATTACTTCTTAATTCTGATATTGGCAAATGAAAACTTACTTTTTTCTACTTTAATTTTAGTTATTGAAAATTTATTGAGAATATTCGTCAACTGAATTATTCGCATTTCGAGTAAAAGCTCTTTTTTCATATTTTTCTTAAAATGAAACTACAAACATTGATACATGAGTTTTCCGAAGCGTTGGACCGTACGTCTTTGGCTTTCCTCATTTTTTGGTACCCAAAAACATATTCCAAAGTTTCATCAAGATCTGTGACCCGTTTTACTCAGACACTGACCTTTGTAAAGCTTGATTGTAATGTATGCACACATACAAACATTTTACTTTTCACATAGCAGAAATTTAAATGGGAATAGAACAGTACCTAGTTTATCGGAACCACAGTAACCTAATTTATCGGAACAATACCCTAAGACATCGAAATTGTACGAACATAAAATAAACAAAAATAATCATGAAATATCGATAAAATTAACTAAAGTACTCAACAAGAGAAAACAAGCAATTTTATATTCCCTTCAATTAGAATTCGAAAAGTACTCAACAAGAGAAAACAAGCAATTTTATATTCCCTTCAATTAGAATTCGAATTATTAATTAAGTTTAAAGAAAAAATTCTAATTTAAAAAAAAATCCTAAAAATAGGTTCTATGACTGCAACTCTCATAATTAGAAAATAAAATAAATTTCTTGGATTGACTTAACTTTATTTTTTCACTATCGAAATATAAAATACAATTCGATAACAATATACTGATCAATAAATAAAATGTCGCACCCAAAACATGTTTTAGTATTTTCTTTTGTCCGTGCAAGAACTGCGCTCCAAGAAAATGCAACACTAAATACGGTCATGTATGTTATCGTTGAAGATTTTCGAGTTTAATCAGGCTTCATTATTTTTAATAAGTGATCAACTTAAAAGTAAAGCGCATCTGTACAAACTGACTATAACTCGAACTTCCCCAATTATATTATCTACAAACTTGACTTTCCTTAATTTTAAGTTCAGAGAATTGCCGTAAGTTTTTTCATCTTCTTCGCTCAATGGCAACAGAATTAACCTGCTTATTACTTATTGCAACGGTTAAGCCGTCGATAATTATTTATGTACAAAAAATATAATAATCAATAAGCTGTTCATTAAATACAAAATCAATCTACAAACATTACAGTTTCCTCCTTTTACATAAACTATAATTTCAGTATTTTTTCGCATATTCACTCACAAAAACTTTTTTTAATTTGGCCTGAGAACTTTTCTTTGTTCTTTATTCGAAATTTTCTTGAACGTTGCAAGAAAATACATACATAAAGCATTCCAGTAGTGCAGTTCTGCTGTTTATCACATCATAATGAAAGAACTTTTTGCTCTATAAAATTAATTTAACAACATTAAAAAACAAAAATTTAATTAATCGTTTAGAGGAGCTCGGTCTTATTTAAGAGTACATCGCTGTAATAAACCTAAATACGCATATATACAAATATATCCTATGTAAAAATATCGTTCAAACAATCCGTTTCGAAGCTAGCGAGTTGAGCGGCGATATGATCGCATGGAACAAATAAACGCGAGTCGTGAAAAACATTGCTGTCTACACTGATTCGCATTTCTTACCCAGCATAAGGAAAAGATTATGTTCTTTTGGTTTTCCACTGACAATATCATTATTAACCAGACATGGACGCCCAAACTAGAAACTTTTTAAAAGCTTTTAATTTCTATCCCTTCAAGACTTTTACATATGGGATATATCCCTTCAAGACTTTTACATATGGGATATGTAGAATTATAAAGTAAACTGAGGAAAAAAAACGAAAGAAAATTAATTATAAGAACTTCAAAAACGAGACTTTTTGACATAATTTTGCAGTACAAAATTATAAAGTTAAATTTCGTAACAATTAAATTGAATTTTGTACTGAAAATGAATAAAATTTCATTCATTTCAATAACCACTTGATTTATTCAAGGCTATTTTTTATTTTAAAATTTTTTGTAAAGTATCTTTTTCAAGGAAATTCAATAAAGTATTCAAAGAATTTGAAGAATGATATTGATTCACTTTTATCAGTAAAATAGCTTCTATTTTTATTTAAATAAAAGCTTTTTAGTTTTAAAGTTTTTATTGTACACATTAACGTGTATTAAAAAAACGCTGTTTAAAAAATTTTATACGTTAGGCACTGAATATCAATATCTACCAAGTCCACAATAAAGAGATTTAAGAAAATAGGTGTAAGGAATCTTAAAATTTATACACTTTAGAGTACCTCTGACTATTCTATTTTTTAATCTTAGCGCTTTTTAATATCTCTTATCTTTAAATACACTTATCAGCCATGCAGGTTATTGCACATAGTTTATGTAAATAGTTTTATTATTATTGCAATCTTTTTCTGGACTTGAAAGGTATTGATCTTAAATCCTATAATATTCGCATTTTAAATTAGGAATTTTTTGATTTAATTGCTAGTTTGGGCTTTAATTAAGTATATGTACAGGTAATAACCTTCTAAATAACCAAAGTTTTTCTAAATTATTAATAGAGCACATATTTGTTAACAAAATGCACTCATTTGGCTCTTAGAGGTTACAAAAATAATTCATAATGTACAATACATAATACACAAAGTCTCGTTTTTAAATTTACTTAATGTTATGGTAATTTTTTAATAATTTAACAAATTCAGAAAACAACAGAGTGTTTAAGTAATGCTTAAGTACATATTTTTCTATACATTGATACTTTTCCATTAGTTTCAAAAAAGTTTTTATAATTAGCTTTTTCTATTATCTTAAGGTTTTGCGACTAGTACTCAAAAACATTTGACATTTTAGTTAGTTTTTCAATTAATTAATACGGAATTATAAATTTTTACTACAATGTTATTGAAATTATCGAATTTGTAACGCTTAACGTTCAAAAATTCAAGAGCTTTCGTTGTTGCAAAATCACGAATAAATGCATTCATGATTGTGCGATATACAAGTTATAAACCTTCTGACACACTTCAAAAACACAAAAATAAAGTACTTAGTATCGCTAAAATACTAAAAATTGCAAATTAAAGACCAATCAAAAACCAATTTTCAATTCACGGTACCTTTTTTTATATATCAACAAAATTTTGATCGTTTAAGTTTTTACTAACATCTCTGCTTACTGTTAAAATCTCTGAGTATAAAATTCCATGTTAAAATATTGCGATTGAAACACCGCAATAAAAAGTGTGGTAAAGGTAAACAAGAAACCACATACTTATGGAATATATTTTTACCTCACAGATAGTGAAAATATTATTATTTGTTGCCAAATATAAATTGACTACTTATGATTTATCCATTTATAACAATAACACGTTCGTACTGTTTTTGTAACAACTTTTTTATAATGACGAAATATTTTTGTGCATCTAATATTTTTACATTTAATGCTAAAAATCATTTTCTTGATTTTCAAGTTTATTTCCATATCATTAAATTATTCAATTTGAGTTGAAATTTCATTATTCATAGTCAAAGAAGTATTATCTTTGAAGAGTTTAATAATTCTGAATTATTTTTAATTGTCCCCACTTGCCGTCCACTTCGTTTGGTGCGTACTTGATCAAAAATTGCTTTAAGTCATTTTCAATTTTTATACAGAATTCAGGTTCGACTATTATTTTACTTGCTAATATCAATATTTTGATTATACGATTGCTTTTACTCTACAGTCTCAGCACTAAATGATATAATCAAAGTAAAATGAATCATGTAAACAATTAAGCAAGATAGACCAAGAGAAAATCGTGTAAAAATGCTTTTTGATTTTGCTTTGTCAATCCTTAATTGAAACATTTGATCAATAAAGCTTACAAAAAAGCATTTTTTCAGAAACAACACCTTAATCTCATGCTTATTTTCAAATTGACATTTATATATAAAAACTACTATTACTAAAAAAAATCCATTCAATAACTCGGTCAGATAATACTCCTCGAACGAGAGAAGCCCGAACTGTTGTCGAACCTTCACAAGCGAACCGTTTAAGGCGCCTATCGACAAGATCGATATTAACGCAAGTTCGATTCAAACCTCCGCTGCTCGCTGCTCGAGCGACGCATCAATGAGCTTTGCCGTCGGCAAATTGCCGGCGTCCATGTCTGGACCTACGCCTACTCGTCAGTTAATTCATCCAGGGTGGCGCTGAAGTGGCCGGAGACTGGAGGCTCTGCGAGATCGGCACCTGGTGATGATGATGGGGATGATGTTGATGGTGTTGCTGATGATGATGATGATGATGATAGCGCTGCATCGGACCGCCACCACCGCCACCACCTCGCTGCTGCTGCCTGGACTGGGTATACGTGGGCGGTGAGGGCGGCGGCGGTGGTGGATTGCAGATCGAATGGACGAGTGGTGGGAGCGCTGAATTCGGTGGCGCCGGGCGCTTCATTTGCCCGTAGGGTGGCATGCCGTGGTGATGGTGGTTGTAATCGAGACCTGCTGCGCTCACCGGATGCTCTGCCAGCGTGCCTTGACTAGGTGATCGGCTCCCGTCGGCCCCTGAAACATAAAAAGAATGCTGCTCTTGCTGACTCGGCGAGGGACGAGAGGTGATGCTGATGCAGGGAGCCAGTTCGATCGATATGATTCTTTTAATTTCAAATTTTTTATGACTACAGTCTACGTTATATTGTGAATTTTAGCTAGAAGTATGCTTTTTTTTGTATATGTATTGTAATTCAAAAAAAATATATTTTTAACATTCTAAAAAAACTGTAACTTAATGTGTAATCAACAAATGCTTCGGAAAACTTGAGTTATTTTTTGTTATTTTAAGAAAAATGTATTTTTAAATTTTTATTATACAACTTTGAATCAAGGTTACTTCAGACCTAATAATCATACTAATAATGGCAAATAAAAGCTTGTTTTCTTTTTTTCAATTTCTTTCATTCTTTTTTCTTTTTAATCACTTTTGTAGATTGGATATATTTGGGAGAAAGACAACTTTTTGTATTAAATTGGATAACGTCTTTAGAATACTTTTTGATTATTGAGAAAAACGTTGATAGAACTAGCTAAATTTATATATAACAAAACTATCTAAAGAAATTCATCTGTAAATAGAATCATGAAATTGTTCTATACTCAAATTTTCACTTAAAGAAAATGAAAAAATAAAATAAAAAATAAAAATTATTTTGTATAAAAATAGTTAGAGAAAAGTGCTATACTATATTATTAAATTGTTAATTAAATTTAATATAATGTATTAATTCTAATGCAATGTATGTACATTAGCCTGCCTATTATCGTATCGACAATTATGTTTTAGAAAATGATCGAACAACCTCCAAAACTTTTCAAAGGAATGTGAAAGGATACCGGCAATTCTCCATTATCAACGAAAAATATCAATCTCAAGTTCACAAAGAAAATGTTTCCAAAAAATGCGTAAACGCAAGACTTGTACACCGGTTTACATCCTTTCGCAACCCTTCGAACGATTGAAAAAAATGTAGAAGTTGTGTACCTTGAAGTCTCTTTTCTTTTTTATTTTGGAATATTTACCCTGAACAAGTCTGAGCTGAGGTCGGGGCGGCAGAGCCAGGGGGCCACGGGGCCCGCCCGGATGGTAGGGCATGGGCCCATGTGGATGAGGCGGTTCATCGCGCGGGGGCGGCGGAGGCGGTCTGCTTGGCGGAAAGCGCGGCCCGAAGTGCGCCTGATGCCAGGGTGTCTGCTGCTGAGGTGGCGGCGGCGGCGGAGCCAGGCCCATAGGATGAGAGACAGGCGTCGGAGCCGGAGGCGGTGGGCCTACATTGCGGCCGTGCTCACCGTTCATAGGTGGCTGTTCGCAACCTGAACAAAAAAATTTAATTTAGTTTTTCATTTTTCTTGGAATAAGATATTCTTATTTTGATTTGATAAGCAATGTGCCTATAAAAATTATTTTTTCATTTGTTTTGATAAGAAAAGTTTATAAACTACAAAATTAAGATGATAAAGTAACTTAAAATTTTTTATTAAGATATTAGTGAATGAAAATAAAAAATATTTTACGAATTTTTTAAAATCGAATACTATTGTAGTTTTACAGCATTTGTGCGCGAGTAAAAATATTTTTTTAAAAAGAAGCATTTTTTTTCTTATTGTATCGATTTTCTTAGTAACACACGTTGGTCTGTATAAATACAAAATAGGATACATTCAATTTTAAAATTGAATTTGACCCTCTGTTGAATAAAACAACCCGAAAATCCGGTAACAGGATAATTTAAAAAATTTATATAAAAAAATTGTTACGTAAACTTACCTGGGTTATGGCCAGTAAACTGTTGACCCATGTTACGCCTTTCATCTACACGTAAAAGAATTATATATTAGCACAAACGAATCATAACAATTTCATTAAATAAACACATAGATAGACATTCTTGAGAGTGAAAAATGTATATGCTAACAAGCTAAGATTGTATCGTGCATGAAACTGCTTTCTTCTGCTCTGTGCTTCGCTCAACGCAGATTTCTCGTTCCTACATGTATGGGAGAACAAAAAAATAAATAATTTAATTGCATCTACAATTTTTCATCCAGCAAAACAAAAAGAATCTGCAAAACGTGTGTTCAGCGCTACGCAAAGGAAAGAAAAAAAAATAAACTAACGGACGTTTTCTCCACGGGCGAAATACATCGAGAAGAGGGGGGTTAAAGTGGATCAAAAGCGTCGATATTGCGTTCATTTTTTCTGAAACTAAAAATTCTCTAAAAATTAACTACGCTCTAAGTATCAACTAAGTGGTACACAAATAAATGGTGTAATAATATATACATTCACGTATATATAAGTAAATGAACGCCGAAGCGAGTAAAATTTATGAGTTCGTCGATCCTCGCATGGCGATATGTAATTTCATCATTACTGTAAAATAAGAATGCAAAATTATTTATATCGGGCAACGCTGTCAGAATTGCTTGAACTATGTCGTTGTCCAAAAATCCTTAAGTAGCGAGCTGTTTTAGCGTGAAGCGTTTTACCGTTCAACATGTTTAAGTGATGCAGAGCCAAAGCAAATAGATACATAAAAAAAGTAAGTCATTCTCTCTGGAAGTGCTTTAAAATCGCTCTTTCCATCTACAATGTACAATAACAATATTGTGAGCTAGGATGGAGTTTTCTTGGGAAGGGACGATCGACGATTTTCGTGCTTGCTCCTGCGTGGGATCCTTCGTAGTTAGTTTCTTAAGAAAAACATCAGAGGGACAAAAAATAATTGTTAATTGTCTAGGCTTCTATTTTCTTTATCTATCTACATCTGCGAGACTGCAACAATTTTTCAGGGATGTCCATGTTGCCGCCTAGTGAAGATAGTTCAGTTTCATTTCTGAATGAAGTGGAAAAGACTTTATTCAACTGAGCAAAAAAAAGCTATGTGAAATTTTGATATTACAAAATATGGGTAGTAAAATCATTTTCTTAAAATCAACGTTCGAATCACTGCTGTAAAAAAAAAGAAATAATAAGCGTTTGTAAAAGTAGTATTAAATAATTCAAATAATTCATCTGAATTAAAAGAAAGAAATAACATTAAATGCTTATGCTCATCTTATGCAGACCTAGTAATAAACCAGAAATAATACTGTAGATGTAAAGAATAACTTTAAAAATTCACAGAAAACAAGATAAAAAAAATTATTATCCAATTGGTTGCTAAAGACTTTCCACCGCCTCGCAATATCTTCTTCGCAGGAAAACTCTCGGAAGGCTTCTATGAAGAAAAAAAAAACAGAAAATAAAAAAAAAACTAAAAACGAACGTTCACAGGCCGCTTTGATTTGGCTCGTCTACAGCGCGCCTATACCTGTTCAGCAAAACGAATGAAAAAAGAATATATTCCCAATACCAAAAAGGGGGTGGGAGGAGGCCTTGTCAACTATGTACATCAAAAAGAAAAGCATGTATGTTAAAAAATTGTCGCAGCGTGTGTGTACAATGTTCAAGAACAAACAACAAAAAGATAGAGAGAAATAGTAAGGGATAAATAAAGAAAGAGAGAGAGAGAGAGAAAGTAGAGCTACAATATATAAATATTCGAACAAAAAAAAACGCAATAAATTCAGCTGCTCTCGAGTCCCGATCCGTGGCAGAGTCGAGCCTAAAATATGTTGCATCATCATGATCATCATCATCGTTAGCTACAGACCTGGATACGGAGGTGGCATTAGCAGCTGCTTGCCGCCGCCTCCTGGGCGCTCGCCCGGTGGAAGATTCCCAGGCGGACCGTGCATCATGTGCTGCTGCTGCGACTGTTGCTGATCTCCATCACTGCTTGAACAAGGGAGTTTATCTTATTAGTCAACGACGCGCGCGCGCTTGCGACATCAACCGAAAATTCTTTTTTTTCTCTTTTTACTATTATGTTGATTTTTTTTCATTTTTTTCTGTTTTCTAACTTGCTTTTTCAAAATTTTATATTGATTCTTTAGTGTTAAGCTAAGAATAAAAGAACTATGCTGTGAATTTTTTTGAGAATTCAAAATGATGCGATTCATTTTCCTTGAAAATACATAGTTTGGGTACACTTTGCATAAGAACCCTCTAATAATCTTGGAAATCTATTTGTTATTTTTTTTTTTAATTTTTCAAATCGAAGACCATTGGAGGGTAAAAGCAGTAAATGAAAAATTCCTTATTACAGTATTCTTTAGCAGAAAAAATTCTTCTATAAAAAATATATATTACAAAATATACCCGTAATCATAAGTATTCAATTTCAGAAATAACATTTTCGTAATAATATATCCTGAAAATAAATGAATTATGAGTTAGGCAACTCACTCCAAGACAAAAACTAGCAAGATTAGTCGTAAAAACATTTTAGGCAAATTAACTAATATTTTGCAAAAGATTTGTAAAATATTTTATTAGATTTTAATAAAATATAAATAAATTTTATGATAATGATAAAATATAGTTAATTAAATTTATAATTTGTTAGTCTTTATAAATCTTGAACTTTAATCAGTGCAGAAGAATTTTTTTAAGAGAAGAGGGTATAATCCAAATTAAACTTAAAACATTATAAAACAAATATAAAAAAAAACATTCTACCTTTGTTTTAATTTGATTATATCGATTTTATATCAATTACTTCATAAATAATATATTTTCAAACTATTCAAACGCAACAGTTTTTATCAATATTAGCTTTAGTACATAAATTCAAATTTGAATTAGAGAATAACTGTTTATTAATTTTTTATTAATACTTCTATTGCACTCCTGTCATTTTGTTAATATTAATAGTGAAACCTTGATACACTAGATAAAAACTCTTACGCAGAAATAAAAACTTTATTACAGAAAAAAAGGGTAATATCTAGCTTAAAAAATATATCACTAAAATTGAAGCTAGCAAATTTTTTAGTTAAATCTTTAAATACCATTCTCATTTCTTAGAACCTTTTTTTTCTTATAAAGATTATAAAAACATTAAATATACGATGTAAATCAATGTATTCTTCAACACATATTTAATACCTTCTTCCCTTTATGCAGGACTAAAGAGTTTTTCATTGATAAAATACGTTTTTCAGTTGTTTAAAAATGTTCTTATCGGTAGGTTTAGTAATCTAGTTATTTTACAAGATAGATGTCTTATTTTCTAAACGTTTAAAATTAGCAGTCTCTTTTTCAGACTTTTTTTTAATTTTTTTTTCAGGTTTCATACTTTTTTTCACCTTTCCTTATTCAGACCTGGAAAATTGTGAAATAATAAATTGGGTCTGCCATAAGTATCATGCTGTAAGATGTTCGTACTTTTATAAACAAATTTTAATTGATGTGTTAATGTTAATACAGTAAGCTTATTAAAATTTTGAATGATCTTACAGAACGAAACTTTAGCTATATATTTTAGGCCAGTCTGTTTATGACAACAACAAAAATTCTGATATAATTTCAGTATTTTATATTTTGAAATCATTTTTAGCAACTTAATATGCTGTCAGAAATCAACAATTTGCTTTTTTTTTATTAAATAAAATATCAAACAAAAAGATTTACAAAACCTAAACGGAATGTTTTATGAAATTTGTATTATACTTTTATTTTACATACATCGAGTTTAAAAAAAAAAACAACTTAAAATACGTAAGTGAAAAACATGATTTATCTTTTTGTACATTGATAAAAAAAGCAAGCGACTCATTTTGAAAAGAGCAGAAGCTGGTTTATGTTTATGGTGAAAAAAACTGCAAAGCCGCAGAATTATTATTCATTTGAGAGTGAATAATGAGGAATAATAAACTGAAGACCGTGAAAACTATGCAACTCCTAATTGTATCCAAATTTAAAAGATGTTAAAATATAAAAAATTGCTTACTTTATAATCAAATTTATGAAAATTAAAATTGGTTATTTTTCTTGGCAAAATAAATTTAATTTTTGGAGTTACATTGTTTCAAAAGCCTACATTCTATATATTTCAATTATAATTATTATGAAAAAAACTTTTCATTATTCATTCTATCATAGATTCATTACTTTGGTATGAAACTAGGGCGTTTTTTATTGATACTTATATTTTTAAAACAGTTTTCTATAACTTTATTTAAAATTCTTAATTGGTTTTAAATCAACTTTTATGTTGCTTGGTTGTATATATAAAGTTGGGGATTTTATTACTCTTCATTGGGGTATTAACGAAAAATCCCGAAAAATAAGGATTCTAAAACAAATAACACAATTAATAATCTCTCGATTTCATATATTATTTAAGGCTCCTGGATTCCCGTTTGATGACATTGCTGGTTTTTTCTATTAATTTTATTGCTAATTAAGAAAATAGATAAATAAATACTGTCAATAACTTTGTTTTAAATTTTTGACATTTATGCTTTACCTCATAATGAGATTAATAATATTGCTTAATTTAAAAAATAAAATATCTGACTTACCCAGTACCATGACGTTGAGTTGGTGGTCGATTGAGTTGATGCATCAAAGGCTCCTAGAAATATTAAGTTTTAATAAAAAGAAAGTCTTGACAGCTTATGGTAATTGTAAAAATGCAATAAATAAGATAAAACTAATCAAAACATATACCGAAACATATAACTAATATAGTAATCAAAATAATAAAATAAAACTTACAGGTGCTCCTTCAACGTCAGAGAATCTTCTTTTCATTCCTTGTCCTTTGTGATGCTCAGGTATATCTGAATTTTGTTCAAAATGTGGCTGAGGCTGCGGAGGTTGTACGGCATAGTGCATTTGTGACTGCATCTGGCCATTTTGATAGTGGATTTGTTGGGCATGATATTGTAGTTGAGGCTGCATCTCTGGTGGAGGCACACCATGATGTGGCACACTAGTAGGTGGCATTTGTACCTTTGAAAATTATTTTTGTTATTTTATTAAATATTATTAATTAAAATTTATTGATTCAAAAAAAATGTGCGTGTAATAATTCACTGTGTTCCTATTTCTCATATAAGTACTGATATAATTGGGTACACTCCATAAAGCAAAAATAAAATAAATAAAATAAATAAATGATAAATAATACATGAAAATAAATATTGTATTGTTTACATTATACTAGCTTAATTTACCTGTATTTGACTTTGAGGTGGTTGAGGCATAGGTTGTCCCTGATACAACCACGGAGCTGCTTGTGGTGGCGGATGAGACGGAGGAGGAACGCTTGTTATTATATTCATGGAATGTTGAATTTGATTGACCGATGGAGGTGGAACCATTTGTGGCGGAGGAACTGGTTGCGGTGGCATACCTTGATCTGCACGATATTCAATAAAATTATAATTATTTTACTCATTTCTAGTCAGAAATTTTCCACGTTGTTGTAATATTTGAATGAATATTAATTATTTCGAACTCACCATCCTGCGGATGCGGCATTTCACCTCCGGGTGGAGGTAGAGGTGGTTGCTGGCTATGATCGACCATGGCCTGGGATGTCGGAACCATGTATCCCTGGGAAGAAGGCGGTGGAGGCGCGTGCATTTGCATCTGCGGTGGTGGCGGCGGCTGGCCTTCAAATTGTGGTGGCATATGCTGAGGCGGGGGTCCTGGTCCCATACCTTGAGGTGGCTCATGATTCTGCTGGGGCGGAGCACCATGCTCACCACCGTGTTGAATTACAAACTGGGTTGGTGCTTGGGCCACGGTTGTTTGTACTGGCTGGTATTGAATCTGGTAGGTTTGCGAGATGGGTGGCGGTGGCTGATTCGGTGGAAAAGGTGGAGGGAAATGTAGTTGAAGTAGTGATGGTGGTGGAGGTGGCTGTTGATTAATGTTTATAGGACCTAAAATAAAGAGAAAATAGGAGTTATCGTAATATTTAACTTATGTAATGTTTGAATGTAACGTGAATGTTTGAATAAAAGTTAAGTTTAAAGAAGTATTAACAATTACCAGAAGGTGGAGGCTGCTGTAAATTAACGTTCACAGTTTCCATCATACTTTGAGAAGGTGTAGTAGGCCTCGGCTGTGTATATACATAAGATACAGCTCCATTGATGGACGGGCTACTGCTCATAAAAGTCTGTTGAGGCGGTGGCTGGCTCATTACGTACATTTGAGTCATCGGCTGAGGTGAATTTTGGGAGCCGGGTGGTGGCAATCCTTGAATCTGTAATGGCTGACCAGGATGAATTTGATACTGGACTTGATTGATTCCTGGTGGTGGACCAATTAATTGTACTTGACCAACCGACGAAGGAGGAACAAATGTTTGTATTTCCTGAAAAAATGGAATGTCCAATTTTGTTACTGAAGATATTTTAAAAACGAAAATGAATATATCAAATTTTATTTTCAGAATAGATGATATAATGAAATTTTTATATTATAATAAAAATGAAAAAATGAATATTACGTACTTGAGGTTGATCCGTCGGTGGCATTGGACCCGCAGGAGCTGGAACGTGAACACCAGTTGGAGGAAGTGGTCCTGGTCCACCTGCAACTGTAGCTGTAAGTATAGTAGCTGGCAGGGTCACCACGCTGCTTGGAGGATGCATCATATCTAAAGAGAGAAGAAAGTTTAATTTACGAAATTACAATATTCATAAAAGTATCATTTAAAAAATGACTGACCTTGATGAATAGTTACAACATTTGGTTGGCCTAATGTACCTATATTTACAGCTTGAAATTGCGCTAAAGTAATAAAATAAGTAAATTAAATAAAATACTTAAAGAAAATACTTAATAGTCTAGAAAATTATAACTATACAAACCTTGTTGTATTTGTGGTATTTGTTGTTGAATAACTTGTTGTGATTGTACTGGTGGAGGTTGTTGCTGAATGTAAGCCTGTAATTCTGACTGCATAGTTTGTATCAAATTAATTGCTAACTGTTTTGCATTCTGCAATGCTACAGGATTTGGATGCCTGTAATAAATAAAAATTTTTAAAATTTTCTTAGTATTATTACTAAAAATAAGTATAAAAATTGGGACTAAAAAGAATCTTTGAAAATGATTCATACTCTATGCATAAATGAAGAGGTTCTGGTGATTCTGTTCCTAAAGCTGGATCAATAAATTGTGAGCCACGTCCTCTTAAAGTTACAGTAGCACCTGTTTCTCCCCTAATATATAACAAATTTGCACCACCTGCTCCAATAATTCTTCCCCGCAAGTCAAAACCCTGGGGTGCATTTTCGATTCCCACACAAATTTTTTCCTGTTTTAAAAATAATTTAGTCAAAATTCTTTTCTAATCAAGAATGAAAAAACACCAAGAGAAGAATTTTTATTTAAACAAGTTTCTTTAAAAAAAAAATTTAATTTCTCTCAGTGTAATCCTTAAGCTAATTAAAGGTAATAATCATAGAATCGCCTTACTACGGATGGAGCTCCTGAATGTAAGCTCATCAATGGTGGAGGTGCATTTGTGAAGCGACTTGGTCTATTTAAAGAACTTCTATGTTCAGTCTTAATAATATCATTAATTTTTTGTACAGCCACTGAAAAGACACATTATATTTTTTAATAATTTAATAATCAATTTTTGAACAAAGTTGAAACAATTATTAAAGTTCTTTTGACTTACAATCAATATTATGTTTTGAATGTCCTTGTATATACAAATAAAGTGGACGTTCATGAGGACATCGAGCTTTTTCTTGTTCAGTCATGAAACGTCCACGTGTGGATACAGTTGCACCTAAATTTATAAACAAGTTATTATTTAACAATTTTGATAAACTTTAACAAAAAAATGAAATATAAATACCTGAAAAAGAATTAATTTCATCTTGTATATATCCTTTTGTTAACAAAGTTCTTGCGCTAGGCGGAGTCTCATTGATTTCAAATTCTGTTGTATACATTTCTGATCCTTTGTACCCACCATTAGAGGATGGCATGAGCTATTGGATAAATTGATAAATTTTTTGAATACAAAGTCTATTAAGTATACTTTTGTACTGAACTAGAATTAATATTCATGCAATTTTTTTTACCTTGTTGTTAGCATCCAGAGTCTTCAACTTTGCCTTTGTCATATGCAAGGAATTTATCCTAATTGCTGTATTTGCAGCCTTTTTCATGATTGCATATATATATAAGCAATCCTAGTTATTTTTAATTTACAATGTACAAATCCAACTTGTATAACCAGCCTAGGTTGAACACCACTTTCATGTTGTTCCCCTAAGGCACCTAATAATATATTAATTTCTTTCACGTGCCCTTTGTTGTTCACGTGATCTATCACGTTTCTAACGACAATGCTCCGTTGAATCTAACATACGAAAACGGAGTCACTAAAGCCCTACAGTGTACTATCGAAGAAATGACAGCTTGTCGAAGTATATCCATGTAGGCTTCCAGTTTTAATCCGTTAAAATTCAGATAACTTCTCCTTTCCACTTATACATGCAGACGTTGATACCCTATAAAAACTAATTAAAGAAATAATAAAATAATTTTATTGTCTAAAATTGTATTCATAAAAAATAGTTTAAAAAATTCTGAAGCCTAGCAGGTGCAAATTATTGATTTATGTAAAAGTTTTTACTTCAATTAACAAGTTTATCATTATTAATTAAGCAAATTGTTTTCTCATAATAACAGATAAAGTAAAGTAATTCTTTTTTAATTTTTTCACTTATTAAATAATCATAAATTAAAAAAAAACATCGCAAAGCATACTAAAACTAAACTCTTCTACACCAGAACTAATAAAAAAACTTCAATTAATCCAACATTCTAAAATCCTCCAGCACAGCACACCCCACATACAGTCTTCACTTAAATCGACAAACACAACTCACATCAGCCAGCTCACATGATCTCTCAATTCGCTAAACCACCACTAATAGCATTGATCAGCTCGCTCAACACAGTGGCATCGAAGACCTCTGTCCCCATGCTCCGGACTACAACTCTTGCACACACAGTTAAAAAAAACATCCAACATCTGACACAATTTTCCCAACATCAGGGCTTCTTTGTCGTTCGCGCACACATACTCAAACCACACATACCCACACACACACACACACTCCCCCCCGTATCCCCGGCAAGAAAGCTCTCACCTCGAACTCCAGCCTCTACTTTTCGATGAGCCCGTTAGCTCAGCGCAGCAGCCTCATCTCCGCGGCTCCGTCAACAGAACAATGCGCTGGCTCGCGAAAAATAGCCGCAGGTGCTTAAGGTTCTCTCCTCACTCGCCTTGATTTCTCCGTCTGCGTGTCTATGTGTATGTGTATCTCTCGGCGTACAGCTCTCGGAGCAAGCGCGGTGCGCGAGCGCGGCCCAGCTCGCTAACGAGCTTCTTT
>JAPYZB010001231.1:0-15532 GCA_030522745.1 Eupelmus kiefferi | reverse complement strand
GCGCGCGAATATTTTTAAACTCGCCGCGCGTGTATAGTTTGTTTTAGCCATTTTTTAATCTGCTCCGTTTTGATAAAAGAGCGCTCGTTTCAATCTAGAAGGGGAAGGGACTCGTTTAAAGTTTCCGCGAAGAGAGCAGAAAGTATCTCGTCTTTTCTGCAAATGCTTAACGGCCTTTGCGTATCTCTTCCTTGGCTGTGTGTGTGTATACACTATCTTAGACTTAGGTTCGGCTGAAATTCGCACGAACTTAGGTTCGGCTGAAATTCGCACGAAACACTTTTGAATCTGTTCTGCGAAGTTGCGCTTCGCTCGCGCCGCGCTCGTGTCTGCGCTTGTAAATTAAATTCTTAACTCTCGCGTGCTAATTCCTCTCTCGTTAGACTAAACCCACGAGCTCGAGAATATAGCCAGAACAATGTCTACAAACCACGTAAAAATCCAACAATACATCATACCATGCAGTCAAACCTTACAGTCGCTATTTCAGCAAAGCGAGAGAGAGAGAACAATCGCATAACAGTCGAAGGGATATCGTTTCGCGTCTCTGATTACGAGCGTTGGCTGATCGCGGCGCAACGGCCTCGCAGCAGCGCGCACAAAAACCGGCGTCTCCGCGACGTCTCGCTTCCGATTGGCCCGCCTCGCTTCATTTCAGCCGGCTCCACGAGTATACACGGCGAAGAGAGTAGGGAGAGAGAGAAGACCGCGGGCGCGACTTTCTTCGCTGCTCCGCTCTGCTGTATATACATATATATACACGTAATACTGTATATATACACAGAGAGGCTCGCCGGTGGGGAGCCTTTGCTCTCTCGCTTGACTCTCCTCGCGTCGTCGCCGCGCGCGAAAGGGCGTCGAGTGCCCCGCGCGACACACACGCACCGCGAGCGCGCGCTCGTCAACTACTCCCTTTTGCCGCTTCGTTAAAACAAAAGAAAGCGACGAGCCTCGACCTCGTCCCTCTTGCGCGCGCGGGGAGAAGAAAAAACGAGGGCTCCGCTATACAAGCAGCCAGCCAGACGCGCATATAGGGGAGCAAGAGTTTCTCCGCTGTCAGAGTGCGTTTGTGAATAGTTGCTCTTTGATTATTGCGCTGCTTTGAGGTTAGGTGTGCTCGCACCTGGTGTGCGCGAGTGTGACCTTGAGAGTATTAATAATCGCGCATGGTGATTCTCGGGGCTGTGTGATATATTTGCGCGAACTTGTGCGAGAGTGGTTTTAAAGTTCGAGAGCCCAGAGGGGAGCTTTCGATGTGTGCCGTGGGAGCGGGAGAACAAATGTTTTTGGTGCACGGCGCTTGAGTTTGGAGCGGGTGAGTAGATCGGAGAAAGTTGGCAATTTGCATTTTTAATTAATTCTTAATTGGGGAGTTAGGAGCGCTTTAATTAGGCGATGAGAGCGGAGCTTTCGCGGATAACGTTTCATTTGCTCGGTTGATTAGTGGAAAAGTTTAATTAACGGCTGCCTGATGGAATACAATACGCCCAAAATTACCTTCGGATCCTTTGCTTATTCACGGAATTAGAGGCGGCTTGTTAACGTAAACTACAAACGAAAACAGTACCTGTGGATCGCTGTGTGTGAAATTTCACTCGGGATTTAATACTCTAGTTTGTAATACGAAATCCAGCGCCTAAATACTACAACGTAAACACGAATTTGACGTTAATAAATCTAGAAATTTTCTCGTTTCCCGACTTATCCGAGCCAGCAATCTTTTTGGCTATCTCGATCCAACCCACTCGTGAAATCATCGAAATCAAACCACTTTCGCCTCGACCACTATAAAAGCTTATCGCGCCTCGAGAACAAAACGAGAGACAAGGCCCCAAGCAGCTCGTAAAACGGTACCATTTTTGGCCACGCCGATAATTTCGTTTAATTCATTTTCTCCCTCCCCGTACACGTCAAACGACTCGCTGTATAAAAAAAAGGCCCGACGAGTATAGTTTCTATATACGAGAGTTGATGTTCGTTACGAATGCGGCGAGCGCGGCGAGTCTCGCACACCAACACAGGCGCGCGTGCGATAATCTATGTTTAAACCGTGACACCATCGGGATGCCAGCGCTGAGCTAGCGGCGACGGGACGACGCTTAGAAATTTTGAGCCGCCGTCTCGCTCGAGAGAGAAAGATGCTGCCCGCTGCATTATTATTTTTCACTCGCTCGAAATGGTCGGAGTGAAAGGGAGAAGAAAAAAGGATTACGTCGGATCGCGTGTATAATGGATTTTTCAGTGTGGCTGCTACTGCTGTGGGCGAGTGTAGTTTTTGATTTGGATGGTCTGGGTGTGGGTTATTGATGACGCTGGGAGAAGCTACGACTGGAGAGCTGGAAAAGTTGTTTTTTTGGTCTTGTAGCGGACCTTGAGATTTTATAGTTGCTGGATCCTTGATTTTTCGGAATGATGCGCAGGGAATTCGGCGAAATAAGGTCATCGCGGATGTTTCGGAGCAACGGAGTATTTTTAACAGTCACTTTTATTATGAGAGTCATAAAGTTTTATGCGTGGTTCCAAAGACTAAAGCAATATTTATCGAAAAAAATCTATTTTCATATGTTCTCAACTTTTTTCATTCCCTCGTTCAACGTCCCAGCGATAAAAAAAATTCAATACCTCAACAGTATCGTTAAACTTTTACATCGTGCTCTCCGGTACATTAATGAAACTTTTGACACGCCCTGAACCGGCTCGAGCGCTCGAGTACTCACGTTGATATTACGCAAAGCAGCGGTGCACGTGTACCCGTAGTAGGGGAAGAGTGGAGGAGCCACTTGTTTTCCCAGCCATTGTCCGCTTACCGTGAAAATCGTCGTCTTTTTTTTCGAAGTCGCGTCGCCCATAGTTTTTCATCCTCTAAATTTGAGCGTGATGCAAGCCTGATTATTCAATCCCTCTTACACCTCGAGCAGCATGAGTTCACGGCTGTATTTATACGTTCATTCGAAAATTGCCGCCGTGTGCGTGAATGTGTTACGTCCTGATTTGCATTTTCGCTTGTGTATGCTTAAACTAGTGAATTGATCAATCTTGTATGAAATTGACACACGTGAACGGGAGTTTACCTATCTGGTTGTTGATGTTTTATTCTCTTCTTCGTTTTCAACGACAGTGATGAATTTGTGGAGATTTTTTAGTATTGAGAAATTCGTGCTGTGGAATTCACAAGTGCATATATGCAAGTCTAACTTTAAAAGGTTAAATTTTTTTTAAAGCGTAAAATTGAATATGTAAACCTTAAAACTATTTAGTTTGGAAAAATGCTAAAGCGAATGTTTAAACGCAAATGTTAGTTGAAACATCAGCCGAGCTCGAATCTCGTCGGCGTGATATTTGCCGCTTTGCATAAGACACTCGCCGCTGGACTTGATTCATTTCCACGAAAAATTGAATCGCTCTATTTCGGAAAACGACGGGCGGATTCAATTATTTTCGTCCAGCACGCAAACCTCCCATATTGGAAGCCCGCCAACGTGAATTTGCAAACATGAATGTGTTCACTTATCACTCACGGCACGGAAATTCTCATTTCCCCCATGGGTTTTCAATACTTACTTTAGAATAACACGCGTAGACCTTGGGTACTGCTGAAATAATATTCGCTGATGATTAGATCTTTATCTTTTTATCTATACCTATTAACTGTTGATGCTTTTAATCAATACATATTATTAGTTGGAAATCTATTTACTATACTCGTATCAGTATATAAAAAATTTTATCTTAAATTTATTTGAAAATAAATATAAAAATTTTAAAAACAAAAAATATTTATTGAATAAAAGTTATTCTTATTTGAATTGAACTAAATTTTAACTATAAGCCAAATTGTGTTACAAGCGTACCTCTGATCTAAAGGAAGATCCAATCTATTTCGATCGCGAAAGTAAGTCAAGTCATCGATTTAACTGAATAGAGCAATACTTTGTTAGGTTCAGGATAAGTAACGAGGTGTAGTGCTGGTCAAAATGGTAGTAGGTTGTAAACCCAGTGAATTATTGCGACTGATTCAATTCAAAGCAACGAACAACTTTACAAACTTTACAACAGTGCATTTATTTGTCTAGTTTGTAGAACACTTTTTTTCATAAAATTTAGTAATTTTTCTTTCATTTTTTTTTCTGTTGGAAAATAATAATTGAAAAAAGTTATATTTTAAATTTGGTTAGTAAGACCTATCAAATATCAATTATCTTATTAATCTATATCAAGTTTCGTTTTAAATATAATCGGAGAATCTGAGGAATTTGAGCCATCTACTTTGCATAGGTTTTGAAAATTAATAGTCAAGGCACCGGTTTCTCGTATAATCCATCAAAATAACTTCACTACTTATTAGTGCATGACGACATTGACAGTTGAGTTTTTTTTTAGACCGACTGAATGTAGTTCATTTGAAAAATTCTAGATCTCTTATTCCATTGTAAAACGTCAAACATTTTAGAATATTTTCTTTATATTAAATGTACACATATAATAATACTCAAACCAATATTTAACTAGTACACGTACTCCTTATCTCAACTAAAACCGAGCTTATCTAAAAAGTATTTCAAACTTACATCCGCAAAATCCTCCCCTCTCGAAATCAAATCCACTGAAAAGCGCAAAGCCAACAAACAGACCTACAAGATTAACTACCCACCTATTCATTTCCACGAACGAAAAAAAAAATTTCCGGTCGATAAAGCGCAACAATGAGCCCGCTGCCTCATGACTAAGAGCATCCTCCCTCGCGAATTTCATCTCTCTATCCAGTCATAAACCGCCGGCAGAGAGATAAATCAGAAATAATCTCGCGGCACTCCGGCAAACGAAAGCGATAAGCCCGAGATCGATCGTCAATTAGCGCTAATTAGACCAAGCGTCTTTCCTCCAAGCTAGCTCGTAAGCTCGTCTACACAAACCCAACGTCGACGAGTCATCCTACACTCTCATCCATGCATATATATCGCTATGCAAGTGGGGGCAGATAAGGGTGCAGGCAAGAGAGCGAGGGCGGGGTCGGAGTCATTCTTCTGCAGCGCTTTATGCGTATAAGCGCGGAGTGCCCGGATAACGAATGAGTCAGGCGTGAGCGCGCGCACGAGGGGGAGCGGAGGAGCCGAAATTCCGAGCGTTTGAAAAACAAGATTTCTGCCTCGGCCCCCCTCCCTCCCGCGGTGAGAGCCGCGGGATGTGCGTGCAGTTTCGGCGCTTTCGTCGCCTTTATGGCCTTGATATTGCTTGCAGGCCTGCTGTGTTTTTACTTGGGATTTTTGTTTTTGGGGTTTAAAGGATTTATGGTGTTTTCGTTATTGTTCTGTGATTTTTTATTCATTTTTTTCGACCCGCTTATTATAAAAGTTTTTTCTTTATTAAAATACACTAGGTTCAACTTAAACTTTAACATTTCATTAATAAGAGAAATCAATAAAACATATATATAATTATTTCTTCGTCTACATTCATAGTTATATTATATTTAGCTTTCCGACTAAATTACCTGTAATCACTTATCAATAAACCACTTGCAAGCTCTACCCATCAAACATTCACCAACACACAACCAATCGAAACTCAGAAAATCCAAAAACTCAAATCCTCACAATTAACCAGAACGCTCCCAGCCACAACGAAGCTCGGGACAGCGACGCGCACGTACGCCCGGAAAAATTAGGTCGCGTGCGCGCACGCGTGTGTCGGCCGCGCGGCCAGCAAGTCGAGCTTTTCAACGACGAAATTGGCCTTAACTAGGCGAGCCTTGTGTTTCTTTACGGCGCTGGCGCACGGCCTTTTACGAGTTGATAAGAGCGACGATATGGGCGTGTATACGCCGCGTCTGTAGGGCGAGCTTTGAGGTTGCGACTGCCCAGCAGACGGGAAAGTGAAAGAGCCGATCAATAAGCTGCAATACAAAGCCGAAAACGAACGGATATATCCAGCCTGTAGCGCAGATCGAATTCGAACTCTCTGCCGGCACGCGATTAAGGAGCGATCGGTTTCTTTTTTCCTTTTTCTTTATCGCGCCAGTGCTAAGACGGCTTGAAATCTAATCTTTTGTCGAGTCATTTTTTCCATTATGCTTCAGTTCGCTTTGAACGAGATATAGCTAATTTTTTTAAACCTGAAGTTATATATTTCCTTTTTTGCTCTTTTAAAGAAATATATTTTGAATTATTTTTGAACAAAAGAATATTATTATAAAACGAATTCATTAATCTTTCAACTCACGTGTCCTTTTAATATTACTTTAATACACTTAAAAAATTCAGCATACATCCATATTAAAATACCATCCAAAACCATTTGTCACCATAACCATTAATCACAAAACTACCCGAATTTCTGCACACTCCATTCCCATCCGCCTTTCAGACACTCCAAATTCATTCCCCGCTCGTCCTTGCACTTCAGCTCCCTCAGCTATAATGGACACTCGATGTCCTCTTCATCTCCGCCTCTTCCCGCAAAAGCCTCAGAGCTCTCTCCCTCTCCCGTGAAGAAATCCGACTCTTATCACCCGGCCGCACTTTTTCTTTCTTTCTCCGGCTCTCGTTTTTACGAGCAGTAAAGCATGCACGCGCGCATACCTAGCCAGCCTAGACATCTTCTATTTCCTCGGCGTGCACGTACACATCACCGCAATCGACGGCCTGCGGTCACCTGTCACTCCCTTCATTTGCGCGCTATATTTGCGCTCGTAATCGAAGACGCGGAGAGAGAGAGAGAAAAAGAGAACGAGTTGTATGGTGGAATCCTAGAGGCTGAAACGCGCGCGTGTAGAGTCAGAGCCTGTAACGCTAAAAGGCAAACGAACGAAAGTTTGTTTTTCTTAATTGATTGTCTCGCTCTGTTTGCCCGTCGCTTATGCAGTCGATTCGAGAGGAGGACGGAGTGGTGAAGGAGAGACGTTTTAAGAGACGGAGAGGAAGGATTAATGATTTGGAACGGGAGATTTCTTGTAATGTGGGAGGATGATATAGTTTGAAATTTTATCTGCGCGCGTTGTTTGCGCGGGGATTTATGAGAATGAAAAGAAACTCGCGCCGTTTGCGGCCTTGCTATTTAGCGGTACGAGTTTTGTGGTATTTTTTTTATGCGTTTTACATTCCTGGGTGTATTATTTCGTAAGCTGCGCAGCGCTGGTGATGATCGTTAAAATGTACGGGCTGATGAGATAGAAAAGTCGTAAACAATTTTTTTTAACGTTAAAAATTTTCTGTGCTTTTTAGAAGAGTGCCTTCTTATAATTGCTCTTCAAAGGTACATAAAAATTAACGTTCGAGAAGTTAGAAGCGGTCTTGCCTTCTTAGAAAATCAGATGTTAAACTTAACGACTGATCAATAACAAGCTTTTTCTATTATAGGTTCTTTCTCAAATAGAGCTCAGCCAGTGAGTAAAGATGAACGATAAAACGGAAAATATAATGTGGAAACATTTATCGTTCCAGTTATTGAGAAGCATTATGTACGTGAAAAAGGATTAAGGCCGGGGAATTCATAGTCGGTGCTCACGTTCTCAGATCTAGGAGATAGCGCGCATAAATTTTAAACTGGACTAGACGTATATGTAGATGGTCCGATAATTGAGATCTAAAACGTGACTAATATGAGCTCGGGTTCAAGGTGAAACCGCGAATGAGAGAGATATTCAATCGAATCTTGTTTTGATGCTGAAAGAATCGGACGGTTTTTACTTGGGAGATTTATTGTCAAAAGTTGGGGAAAACGAAAGTTGCCCTACATTTTCGTAAATAAATATATCATAGGCTAAATCCACCTATCTAAATGTAGAGCAAACCATTCCGAGTCGACGAAAACCAATAAAAAAAGTCTAATCAACTATACAAAAATTTTCATCCTATTTATCACCAAACAGATCAATAAAAAAAATTACCATACGCAACTCGTCAACTAACCATTCTCCTCCAGCTATCTCAAACCCATCAATAAAGTATAACAATCCCAGCCGATAAAAATCCAAAACCGCGCTGGCACCTACTGCGGTGCCAGTGGCGGTTAGACTCCGCGGAGCCGTGAGCGGTGCTGACGACACATGACGAGGTCAGTGGACGCGATGCGACGTCGGCGTCTGCGCCCCCAGGACTCGCGCGCGTGGAGGGCGGGATATAACTGTATAGGTGGTTTCGATATAGGCGCGTGTGTGCACAGCAGTCGCGTGCGCGCCGGTAATCTTGCCGCGACGGCACACGTGTGTATGATGTGTGTGGACGGCTTTTTTTCCGTTTCGAGGTCTTTGATAACGGGGAGTGTTTTTTGTAATGGCGGTGCTTCGGCTGGGCTGATTCTCGTTGGATTGTGAGGTTAGTTTTTTGCTTTTGAGGTTGGACGGATGTGAAGGGCATTTTTAATTTAATGTATGCATTGAATTGTTTGAGTGTGGAGTTAAATTTTATGCGTTCAAGGTTTATGTCTTCTTAAAAAATATATTGTTCATTTACATAATTTCGATTAAGAAATAGAAATATGAAATGTCTTTTTAACACAGTAATTGTATAAAAAAAAACAAAGATTACATTTATTCATTAATAGTTTCTATAGATTTCATTTCTCATATAATTTTAAAATTAATACAATATTAATATATAATATAATATATATACCTACCTTTTGTCAAAAATTATAATATAATAATGATTGAATTGCTTTTTATATGAATTATAACCTCAATATCCTATAAACGCGTCAGCAATAAATATAAAAACGATATAACTTTTGTGTGAAAAGAAATTTATAAGAAAACTTTTAGTCGCTCCCCTGCACCGTGAAAAGACGATAATTTATTCAATACTAAAAATAACTTTCTACATTTTAGGAAAAATAACAACTAGGAAAAAAAATGACCAACTCACATTTAATATAATCA
Organism: Eupelmus kiefferi; assembly: GCA_030522745.1. Classification (NCBI taxonomy): domain Eukaryota; kingdom Metazoa; phylum Arthropoda; class Insecta; order Hymenoptera; family Eupelmidae; genus Eupelmus; species Eupelmus kiefferi. The sequence continues at coordinate 6,657 of JAPYZB010001231.1, read as the reverse complement.
TAAGGGACAATCACTTTTCCAATCGAAATAAAGACAGGTGACGAGAGGGAGGGGAAAGACAGTTAGAAAAAGCGGTCCCCCAAGGACTTTTTCCAGGAACGCCATGAACGCAGGATCGATAAGCGTGTGGTGTGCGCAAGCTTACACTGAACAGCTTGTGCTTTTCGTATATATACGCGCTCTTTTCCTTTGTATTCTCGTACTGTTGCACGGCTTGTATACCTGAACACCTCGGCGCAAGGGTGAAAATGGAAAGTGGGTGACGCTCGCGTGAAATTATTGATCGGCCTCCCTGCGAGGAAAATTTTCTCCCTTTTCAAGGCGATTTTAAAAAAAAATGCTCTTAGAGATTCATGAATGGAGCGCTTGTGTCCGATGCACACTGCGAGTTATGTGCCGAGCCGAGGTGGAAAAAAAAGATTTACAGGCAGCGGCTTTATGAAGGGAAGTGGTTACTTCGTGGCGTTGATTTATCGGAAGTTGCGGAAGGTGATGGGTAAAAATTTTTGTTTCCTTTGAATACTCATTTGCGAAGAAGGGATAATCAGTGGGTAATGAGTCTCTATTCAGAAAATGCATTTATTGTATGGTTTTTATGATGATTAAGAATTGTTATTGATGTTTTGTGAAGAACCTGTATTTTTAATAATTATTAACGTGCTTTCTATTATTCTCTAAACCGCAATTTATAATTTTCCATAATAAAAGAAAACACCATAATTATTCTAAAAATAAGTTTTATCTATCATCTACCTCAAAAAGCTTTCAAACCCCACAAACGAAAAAGAAGAATCAAGCGAACATCTATCAGAGCGTAGCAATCTCGTTTTCCACAGTGCGCTCAGCATCTGGAACCGTACACGCTTATTCCTGCGTATATGAATAAATTGAAAGTCGGCTATTGTCGCGCAGCGCGACAAAGTTATCGTGTACATTTTATTTTCTCGCCACCTGCTTGAGAGACACACAATGGAGCAGTGCGCGCGCCTCCGTTTCCTGCTTCCCCTCGGCCAAGCGCACAATGTATTCGACGGGCAATAAAATTCGGTCGCTAATTTGTATAGCGAGCGCGCGCATTATGCTCGCTCAATTTCATACTTTGTGATTCGGGCGATGTACTGACCGTGGGTAATGTTATGATGGATAGTCTCGTAATGTCCGATTAATGGGATCGACCGAATTATAGGTTTTTAAGCACTCTTCAAAGTTCTTTGATTGTATAAGCATTGACTATAAAGATATAATCGCTTATGTAAATAAATGAATGATACTTTTTTCAATCTAATTATAAGTGTATTAATACATACATTGCCATATTTTTGGCATCTACTTCCAAGTTCAAAAAACTCCAAGTAAAAGTTTCCAGACGCACACAGACCGCACACTCATTACATTAATAACTCGGCCCAAAAAACATTCCTCATGCACACACCAAAGTTAACTTTCAATTTTTTCTCGTTCCAGGTTGCCACGGGGAGAGAGCTCGAAGCCTAACCTCTCGCATAGGTGAGTAAATCAAAACTCTTCCAGAATCCATCTCCGTAAGCTCTTGGCGCGCATATAGACTTCCTATATTGCAGGGGAAGTAAATCACTCCTGCGCGCGGGCGAACGGAGGGGAAGTCCCATTATCTAAATATAGACCGTAAAATTTTCGAGGAGAGAACAGCACACAGTCGCTCGCATTCGTACAAATTGTCCGTGGCACGCGCGCTTATACATTTTCGAATCTCATACGAGGGGCACCGAGAGGAAGAAATTTCAGCGTCTTGTTTTGTTCCTATCTCGATCCGGCTCGCACGCGGCATTTCAGGCATTCCCTGCTCCGGAAATAGACAGCCTCTCTGCTTACTTATACTCCTCTGTCTCTGTCCCTCGGCGGCGCGAGGACGCAGCCGTCGTCGAACTTTGGCCGCCGCTCTGACACGTCGACGTTTTACAGTTTGGGTCGATGCACTCGCAACAAACAGAATCATCGTTGACTATGCGCGCTAGTCTGTCTCTCTAACCGGGCGTCTAACAACATGATGACGCCTACAATTGGGTGTATGCTAGCTTCTGTGACGGGGGGCTTTAGAATTTTTCGTTTTGCACCCCGCGTGGCTTTTATTGACTGTGCTTTTCGTTTCTACAGATGCATTTAGACTATTGTTAATGACCACATCAGAAGTTATTTTTAGATTTCATTGAAGTAAATGTTCTCGGTACCGTTAGTACCGTAATTTCGCTCCACTTAAAAATCTGAGCTAAGCTCCAGAAAAAAAGCTAATCGCTACCAAATGACTAAACCATAGAGCCAAAGCACCTCCGCTCTCTGACTTTTTCAACGCCGGAATCGTAAAGCAGCGTCGCTGGCGCAGCGCTCGCGGCTAGCGCCAAAGCTTTTCGACGAAACCTCCACTTTTTTTTCTCCACCCCGTGTGGAAACTTCCATTTCGTGCGCCTCTCACCGCATGCTAGCGTCAAAGAGATGAGCGTTGAGAGAAAATAAAAGTAGGCTACGTTTGCCTGACCTCGCTTAGCGACGCATCGGCTTTAAAAATCCTGCGTCGTTTTATATATAGCCCGAGTCTACCTGTAACGCGAGCGCCGATTAACAGCCGGGAGAGATAAATGCGCTGGAGAGTGCAAATTGCTCGCTGGATAAGCGATTTTTACATTAGATACATAATCGTTTTTATGCGTGTCGTCTGTCTCTCGGGTTTTTCTTCTCTGCTCGCTAATGAGAGCAAGGTCAGTTTCGAGTGCGATTTTCATGATCGAGCGCGCGCGTCGGATGATTCGAAAGCTTCGCGCGCGGCGTGACGCGCTTGGCTATGGGCGAGGTGCGAAAACCGAGTGCCGGAAGCCGAGGATGCCGGGATTGTAGACTTTTGGGTCAGCCGTTCAAGGCCCCCAGGTGAGCGTTGGATTTCGAAGCGATTGGGCCCTAGTCCAACTTTGGCCATTTTGAGGTCGGTGAAACGTTTTTAGATCGTTGGTTAATCAGTCTCTGTTGTTATTAGAGGAAGATGCTTACATTTTGTGTTACATAAATGTATAATAAAGTGTTTTTAGAATTGGAAAAAGTCTAACTTTTTTTGTTCTTTATCAAAATTTTAAAACTTTATACTAAAGTATTTTTTCTGTGAAACATTTGATTAATATATCAGTATACTTAAACGATATTCCAGCATATACTGCCGGTTGTAACTACAAAGCCGTATCGTTTATGCTTACACATAGGAAACACGGCTTTTTTATTCCTAACAGTCGATACAGTGAAACAACAATCTTACATGATTAACTTACACCTGCAAATAAAACCTTATTACGTAACGATGGAATTTTTTAAACACCCGAGTATAACTGATTTAATGGATCATTAACTAAAAATAACCGGCGATCCATTACGCTAATGAACAACAAACACCCACTCCCTAAGCAATCGGCAAACTCGCATAAGCCAAAGCGCGCGCCGAAGAAAAAAAGAGCTTCATCCGTTTACTGACATTCGCGTATACAGAGGTAAAAAAAAAAGTAATTCGAAGGTCCGCTGAGACGCGTCCTTGGCCATCTCTCTCGTAACTCCCGCACGCTCCCGGAAACAATCGTAAAGCTACACGCGCGAGTTGTAGCGCATGCGTTTTCGCGCTAAGTAGCATTATTTTCTCGTCCTAAATCCGTTTTTTTTTCTACGATTGTTTTTCATTAGAAGATTGTAGATGTTTGTAAATGAATTATGGAGTTTTTTTAAACAATTGGTAAAGTATGCATATGTATGTGTAAAATCTGCAATTATAATATTTTTATCAAGATTTTTAATTATAATAATATTTAAGGCATTATTTAATCGGAAATGAAACACTGTTGTTTGTCTTAATTTAGTTACAGTTTGCGGTATATGAAGAATAAAATGTTTTTTTAAGATATGATGTAACGTCACAATGATGCTTAAGCATGTAAGTTATGATGTCACAGCAGCGGAACATTAACACGCTTGCTAACTTATTTAATTATCGTGTTATTTTAAAAATGAAAAAATAAGCTTGTAACATTTACTGTATAATTTACGAAAGATAAAGTTTGTAAGATAAAAGTAATTATGAAATTATAAATGTAAAATGTGTCATAAATATCGGTAAACTTCAAATTAGCGATAATTTTATTTTAACGAATAAAAATGATCGTCTTATAGCTGATAATTAAATCTTCATTTTTTCGTATCTTTAATTTCCAATTATTTGTTTTAGCAATAAATTAAAAATAAAATTTTCCAAATACAAGAAAAAAAATCGCATAGAATTAAAATTCCCAAAATCTTATCACAAAACTCTACGAACCATCCATTTTCCTTGCCTTCGTAAAAAAAAGTCTGCGCCTTTATTACCCAAATTCACTCCCGGCTTACGTACCTCCCGCTCGTATACACACACCAGCCGTCGTCCCCTCGACGCCTGCTGCCTCCGCCGCTCGGTGGCGGCGGCGGCGGGTATTGATCGAATCTCCTCGCGCAGGACGTCGCGACGCTCTGATGCGTGTGTGTATGTGTGTTTTGTGTATACGTATACACAGCCTGAGCTCACTACGATTGGCGGACCCTCGGCTTGCGCCCGCGAGGCGAATCCTTTTTCCCCGTGTCCTTTGTTTCCTGGCGCGCGCAGCGCCTACGTAGCTTCGAAGGAAAAAGAGCGAAACATGTGGTTGCCTACGTAACCGATCCTTTTAATTACTTTTTTTACTTTGCTAGGCCTCGCGCGCTCGCTTTGTTTCGATCTGCCCTGGACAAAGGCCGAACGGTCGAAGGGCGCCGCTTGAGTTTTTTTTCGCTTTGGATTATTGTGGGGAATTTAATTCGTGGATGCATTTAGAGCGGGTGAGAGCTGGGGTGGAGTTATGGGCTTTTTTATGGGAATTGACTGGGCTTGTGAGTAGTCGCACATGAAATTGTGGGAATGGAATTTCTTTGTTGGGAAGGTGCCAATATGGTAATGCGTGCTTTTTATTTGCTTAAAGTTGTGAAATTTAAATGGATTTTAATATCTGACAGTTAAGTTTTTTGTTGATTGCCATATTTTTGTTACCGATTTAAAGTTTCTTTGTTTTTGGGTGACTTAGCAACAGTGACTATTTATAGAGTATGGCTCCAAAATTCATTTAGGATGTACGTTTTTGATGAAAATAGCTCTTGAACGCTACAATTTTTACGGATGAAATCATTTTTCTTTTCGTAAAATTAATTATGCATACAGAATCATAAATATGTAATGAGTCAGCAAAACAAATCCTCAATTTTTCCCAATAACCATCCAAAACATACGTTCCTCCTCCTAAGATATTTCCTACACTCCCAAAAAAGAATCTTATCCCAATAAATCTCCAAAAACCCACACCCAACTCCCTCATCCTTCAATCCCCCAAAACAGCCAGACATCCCAATCGACTTTTTTTCCTCCCATGAAGCATCCCTCTCTCTTCCAGTGCGCAGAAGTGAAGAGTAGAACGGTGGGAGTGAGGCGCGTCGGTTTCGCGCTCGAGTTGCATAATTGCGGCTACGCATGTACGCGTACGCATCTATACAGGCGGTGTCGGCGGGCGCCCAGCTGGTCGTCATCGCAGGCGGCCCATATGACCCGGAAGCCGCGCATTCGGGTTAAGTGCGCGCTTCCGGCAACACGCGCGCATCGATCACTCTGCGTGCGCGCGGATCAGCGCGATTTACGCACGCGCGTCGTTGCTCTGTGTGTGCGTCGAAGTTCTCTCTGTCGCCAGCTCAAGAGAGGCGAGAGAAAAAAAAAGAGAGTGGGTGTTGCGAGGCTCGAGGAGGGCTTTTGTCACGAGGCGGCTGCGCTTGTTGTCTCGATGAGAGAGAGAGAGAGTTGGCTTAGAAAAAAAGTGTCGATGAGATGGATACAATGCTTCTTGCCGATGCGTTACTAAAGTGAGGAGTAAGAAGCGGTTAGCAGCAGCGGAAATAAAGTTTTTAAACGTGAAGCGTTGATAAGTTGCTTGTTGTTTGGGTCAGATTTGTTTTATCTAACCTTAAATTTACATAAAGCAGACATAAATCGTAAATGAACGTGAATAACAATGAAAATCGTAATTATAAAGTGTTTCCATTTCATTTATGATATTTTAATATGTTTTAAATTTCTTGTTGCAACCTATAAATTATTTATCTTGGTTAGTTGAAGATTGGCTTAATATTCTTTTTTATCTCTTCGACTGATAACTTTTTTGACTCAATCTACAATTGATTAGAGATTTTTAATGGTCCCTACTTTCTTTTTGATGAATGTTCGAACGTAAAAATGAGAGTTCTACATTTTCTGCTAATTAATTTTAAGATTGTTTGCTTTGTAGCTCTAAAACAGGCATAAAAGAAGCCACCAACTTTTTTAGTTTCTTCACTGCGTTAAGTTAGAAAGTAAAGATATTGCGGATTTCTTAATTGCAGAAAGTTGGAATGAATGAGCCTTATCTTTAAATAAATTAAGTGAAATCCATATAAATATTTCATTTTCATCATAGCACAAGGGCGATCAGTGCATTGATAAACAGCTCGAGAAAGCACCTACCATAATAGTGCAGGGGCAACATACATAAGTCGTGGCCAAACGAGGTCCTCGATTCTACCCAAGTTTTTCTTATGTATTTTGACCCGCTGAATCCGAATTTT
>JAPYZB010001230.1:0-15290 GCA_030522745.1 Eupelmus kiefferi | reverse complement strand
ATAAATTACAAAAAAAAAAAAAAAATATTTTAACACGGTAAATAATCAATTGCATTTAGTACTGATCAAAAAAATATATTACAAAACACCACACCATCAAAGCAATCAAAATACATTTAATTAAAAGAAAACCTCAATCTTTCATCATAACCAGGAAAAGTCCGCTTATAACCTTTCGGCTTAGCCACTAGCACAGAAAAGCCAGAGCGCGCGGGGCGAGCTGCAAATAAAGCAAGCGCAAAGAGAGTAAGTAAGGCGAGCTTCCGTCGGGCGCTCTCCGAAACGCATTCCGAAATAGCGGATAGAGTCTGGAGGCGCGACTAGGCGACGGGGCCGCCGCCGGCGGGCCTTTAATGCCGTCGGAGGAAAATTAAGCTCGTAAAAAAGAGATATACGGGCGCGCGCTGCATAATTTGCATTTTCATGGCTCTCCGGGCCCTGCCGCCCGAGAGCCCGCGTATTAATGAACTGCGCTCTCGCGCCGCGCAGCAGCCGAAAGAATATGAAAAGACGCGAGCGGGTTATAACGACCGGAGCCCAGAGCGACTTGCATTATCTAACGGCCTCTCCGCAGTTGCGTTAATGCCGATTACTCTCCTCTTGCGGCGCTCTCTGTGTGTGTGTTGCTCTGGGAGCTCGTCTTTTTTTTGTGAAATTCGCATAATAAGAATAATCTGTATGATAATGAGCGGGCTGATTGCGATAGTAAATTATTTTCCCGGCCGGAGGGAAATTAAGGCTTGTCGGTGGGCGCAGTTAACATATTTTTAAAAGTGTAATTTTTGAGTGAGAATTTCTTTGATGCTCATGAATTGTTGACTATCGGCGCTTGGTATTACAGTTTTCATTAGTATTTAATTTCTCTAATTTGTAACGCGCTTGCCCGCGGCTAATTTATTTGGAAAACTCATTACAATTTTTCAAATTACTCGTGTCTCAACGAAATCTCGTAATTTCGCTCACATATTCAAAACTCATTATTCCCACAATAATACGATATTTAAATATTTATAACCGCTCTTTGTTCCCTTTGTTCATCCTACTATTCATTGATAAACAATTACCGAAGCTCGTTAAGCGGCGCTGCGTATAATTACAAAAAATAAATCACCGCATTGTTTTCGTCCTGAATGTGAAAACGCAGCCTCGCTCCTTCCTCGTTCGTTTTTCCGGCGAAACGTCGCGCTCGCTTCAATGTTTTTTTTCTCTCGCCGGCTAAATATTATTTAAACAGCATCGCCGACAGCTAATATACAATAAATAAATCTCGACACTCGCATTTGCATCTTTTTTCCAAGACAGAGAGAAAAATCTTTCCAACTCATCCTCGAATTTGGAAAAAGAAACGACTCGCAGTACAAGCGTGCGGCTACAAGCAATATCGCGCATTTTCATTTTCCCCCGAATTCCCGCGGCCCTCGCAACTGCCGCGACAATTGCTCCGAGAAGCAGCTCGAAAAAAGCCCGAGCATTGTCCGAGGAGCGAAAAGGGTCGCAATATTCATTTAGCCGACGGACGACAAGGCGAGCGTAACGCCATAAGAGCTTATAGCCTCGCGCGCAGCATCTTCCACGCTACTTGTTGGACGCCATGGCGCGAGGCGAAGGGCGGGCGAGAATATACACACACACACGCTCGATCCGTAGCAGCTGTTTCCTCTCGCTCGCGCTCGCAGCCATCTTTGCCGAGCGTCACCCAACGACGCGCCGCGGTTACAACAGTTAGCCGAGACTCGTCGTGCAAGAGTTGAATCCGGATTCGGCTTTGCTTCTTCTTCTTCTTTTTCGTCTTCCTCTGCTCGAAGGTCGAGAGCGAGAGAGACGTGATTCACTCGCGGCTCGGCCAATGCATATACGCCGAGAGAGTTCGGGGAATAAGAAACGGAGGCCATCTTAGAGGTATGTTAATGCCGGACGATCGATTCTCCTCGGAGTCTAGGGACTAGAGAGATTGGAAATGTCGGTTATATGAGCGGTGCGATTGATGTAACAAGGAGATCTTGCCTCGTTCGATCAATGGCTTGGAGCGAGAAGCGATCACGAGAGCGTCTATATAAGACAGGCGAATTTATGCGCTGACGAACGGTTATTGTTCCCTGTAAATGCGATCGGGAAGGCTTGGGTCTATTGAAATTAATGGATATGTTAAGTAGAAGCGATTGCGATTGTTCCGTTTGACTTGCTTCACTAATTCTTCGCTTCGATGAACTGTTGGATGGATTACGAGAATATTATGGGATAGTAAAAAATGTGGGGAATATTATTTTATTCCTTATAATTTGATCATTAAATTTTTTACCATTGAGTTATAAGTTCTGATTACTTTAAGATCATTCGAGTCGATACTAATTCAAGATTATTAAAATAACCAGAGGCATGCTTTTCCATTAAAGCTAAATACATAATTTTACGTTTTATATTGTTTACGCAAAAGAACAACTTTTAATTGCTCTTTCAGATCTCGGATAAAAGAAAAGGAAAAAATAAGCAATCCCGAAGCCAAGATCAGTGAAGTAAGAAAGTTACGACTTCATAGTCCCAATATCTGTAGATAAGCCAGGGTTAATGCAGTAGTAAATGGCCAGTAGAAGCCGGTGGATAACCGGATTACGTGACATTTTTATGCGCTTAAAAAGAAAGTTTTTAAAATGTGAATGAATTTCAAAGTAGCTTTTCTCCATTTTTAAAGGCATTGACATAATTTTACGACGTTTTTTACTTTGGCCTTCTCTCGTTTCTTTCGTTCGAGGCAACGCTCATTTATGGCCCGAGTCACACTGCGTTAACTTGATTTATAATTTTCTTTTACCCACACTATCAATGAAATTTCTCACGTACTCCTACGTATCCAAAATCCTTTTTTTTAATGAAAAGCACCATTCAAAAAATGCTTCTCTACTCCAATCTAAATTCAAATAAGTTAGTCTTTAAAATAATTTGAGAAAAAATAAATAAACAAAGAGTATACACACAGCCTCTTGCGCTGCAGCATCCTTCAGATGCACTTTGTTTTTATCGGCCATTTTTCCAGTACCTACTTAAACCCGTTGCACGGTGGCGCTCGGCGACTTTTTACCTACGCTCAGGCAACTTTCATGAATTTATAAACGCGCCTCTTCATTAATGTTCCCGGAACTCCAGCCACGGCCGCGAAAAAACACCATTCCAGCGGGATAGCCCACGCGGCTTTTTCCGCGAGGAGAGCGCTGGATTACTGTAATTAAGCACTCGCGCGCTCGGTCTTTAATGCAGGCGTACGCGATTCGTCTTCGCCTATAGCCCCCAGGAGAAGGATATTGTGCAAACACTTATCCGTTATTAGTAGTTATTACCATTTGCCATGCGCCATTACCGCGCGGCTTCCTCGGCGCTCGAGCGTGACGTTATGTGCCTGTATTATACACAGAGCATCCGTTTTGACTTTCGAATGTTCGCTTGGATATGGCTGAGGACGCGCCGGCCTGGTAGTCGCTGCTACTTCGAGAAGGCTGTATCTTTTTTTTTGTTGGAAGATTGCACGCAGAGTTTCGTTCGAAGCTCAGCGTGACAGCGGCTGACTGCGCGGTGGAATGGGAATTTTAAGATATTTTGCGCGCTGGGAATTAATTGTCGGGGATTTTATTGTTTGAAGGACTTAATTCTAGGGATGTTGTAGTTTCTGCTGATGCTTGATGTTTCTTTTAATAGAAATATTTTTATTAGTTTATTTTTCAAACTTTCATAACGATTTTCTAATAATTTCGTAAATAAAATTGCTCAGTCAGACAAAAATAAACGTTCAACGAGTAGAAAACTGAATTCCAACTTACTTTTCCAATTCTAAAATACAAAGACTTTTATTACAGAAATAAACATCTCTAAGCCTCCGCAAGTTAACGCGCAGCTCCTTTGAGAATTCTCCTCCAATAAGAAAATCCATCAGCGCACGCAATAAACAATTAATTCTCCCCGCGCTTTGACGGCCTAACGCGGAAAATGGCGCTTTTCCCGAGTCGAAAAAGGCGCAGGCCGATATATCGATCGTCGCTGCGCCCTAGCTTCCACCGCCCTTCACCCTGGGACAATGGCGTCCATATGCGCTGCCGTACACAAAGAACGAAATTTTTCCTTTATTTCCCAGCGCCATTCCCTCGCCGTCCGGATTCGCGAGGCGTAGGTGTCGTAAATAACGGCTGCAATTAGCGCGAGCGAGCGCGCGCGAGTTCATAGGGCAGTCACGTCATGCGCAGGCGTTTCGCACCCTCGGATACAGCCCTGCTGCTGCGGACGGGAGGATTAATACGTGGGAGGCCGGCGCGAAGCCTCGAATATCAGGCGCGATAAACATGTCATGAGCGTATATAGGCCCAAGATGCATCGCGGCTCGTTTTGGCCTCTTTCGCATAGCTGGATGCTGCGCGGGGTGGGATCTATCAGAAGGTATTATAGAGCCTGGCTTTATGGAGGGAGCGGAACGGGACTCTGAGCACGCAGTTAAACTCGCGTCATTTGAATGCGAGCCGTATTAGTTCGAGTTATTCATAGAATTTCCCTCTCGTTTTTATGGATAGGTAGCGCGAACCTCGCGCGCGCTGTATATTATAACGGACGTGCTCCGAGCAAGTCGCATTTGTCACTCGAAGGAAGCGCCAGGCGTGCGTGGCGGGATGGATTATTGCTTATTAACGGGGAGAGAGTGCAATGAGCGGATTTAGCGGTTCGTATGCGCTTGGGAATGCAGGTCGGTTTGGCTGAATTTGATGGCTGGAATTATACGTTCGTTTAGAGCAAATTAATTAATTCTACATTTAATAAATAATTATTGATTAAAGAATACTATAATGAACTTTTAAAATCTATCTGCACATCACTGTGTTTTGGATAATAGAAAAATACTGTCACCCCAAAGTTCGCATTTCGAATAAACTCACGCCTTCAGCTGTCTTTTTTTTACGAGCTCCTCAGCTGACTTAAACGAGGCGTATTCCAGACTCGCGCTACGAATATCTCCGGAGCTATCGGCACTTACAATCTGACGCGACGCGTAATAAGACTCGAATATCACGACGTCTTAAATTCGCAATGTACGAGCGCCGCTGGCGCATACACATACACGCAGCCAAAATCGCGGGAGGCAATCTCGGGGCGTTGAAAAAAAAGTTTATATCAGGACTAGCTATACTAGAAATATTTTACGTTTATCTGAACGGCTGGATGGTCGGTCGGGGGTACGAAAAACATTGTTTGGATAAAGCCGTCGTTAGAGAGGACGAAACTGGCCGTTGCACGGGCCGTTTGGCAGGCGAAAGAGGAGAAGAAAAGTGCGTGTCCTCTCGGGAGATTGTCGGAATAGAGTCCGGGCGTTCGGTTTATTCCGCGGAGGGATACCTTACGGCGGCTCTTAAGAACATCAAAATATTAAGATTGGGAGTATGGCGGAGCTGGTCGCCGGTAGAGGCTGCAGAAAAGAGAACAAAGCGAAGCGAGAGAGGGAAGCGAAAAAAAACAAGAGTAAAAAGTCGAGATAAAAGTATAAGCTCGGTCGATGCAGACCGAGTCGGGATATAGTCGCGCAAAAGAGGTTCCCCGCTACGATAGAGCAAGAGAGAAGGAGAAGGCCTCGCTCCCTTAAACCCCGTAAATTACGGAACTAACGACCCCAATGGCCGGGGTACGAGCCACGACAATTTCGAAGCGAGCGCGCGAGCGCGCCGAGAAATCGCGCGCGCGAGCGGCCGTCTCCTCGGAAACCAGCGAGGAAAGGCTGAAAAAGGGATGAGAAAGACGCCGAGCGAGCGAGCAAGCGAGAGAGAGAGAAAGAGAAGGTTCCAATGGCGGATCAGCCGAGGCCACGAGAGCCGAGCGGGGAGTGAGGAAGGAGGGGCAGCCAAAGAGGAGGAGGGAAACAAAAGGAACGAAGAGAGAAGGACCGGCGTCGAGGGAGTATAACAATAAATAAAATAAGGAAGTTGGACTGGGTAATAATGTTCGGTGAAAACGTTTCAGATAACTATACATTTGCAGTTCTCGGGATCTGCTGCTGCTCTGCTGCTCTGCTGCTGCTGCAAAGGGATCCTCGCCGGAGCGCAGCGGCTCCCCTTTTTTGCCTTTATTTCCTTTGCAAAGTTCTACACAGAAAATCAATACCTAAGGAATTCATAAAATACCTTTTTAATTGAATTACGAATCCTTTAAGCTGCGGCTTTTTGCCAGCTGACTAGCCAACTGCGGCCGTCGGCTCTTCTCGCCGGGACAAAAAGCCAAGAATGTATTCACGGCTTAATAACAACATGGAAAATGCCCTCGAGTATTTTTAGGGTTATTGATTACGAGAAAACTGGGATTTATCAATACTTAATAGGATTAAAGTTGCAAAAAAGTTGACTATAAATGAGAAATATATTTGGCTTTATTTAAATTTAAAAAGTTAATTTTTATTCAATAATTATATCTATACCAACATATTTTTTCATTACAAGTGAATAATTTTAGAAAAAGTAACAGTACAACTTATCTTAAATTACTTTCGAATACCTTTAAAAGTGTAATAATTTACAATATTATGTCACTGAATTATGTAACAATAGATGAACAATTTTTTAACAAGCTATATTTATTTTAATTGATAAAACAATTACTTTACATAATCCTATTAGACTTAATTTAAATAATTAGAACGGTAACTCCATGCAATAATTACGTTAACTACCGAACGCTCTTAAATGCAATAAAAAGTAAACTACGTGAAAAGTAGATTGGCAAACTTTTTCATAAAACTCACTTTCCAAACTAAAATCATCCAAACTACCAAACCACGAAACTACATCTCTCAAACACAACCCAACTGATAAAAAAATCAAATTATCCCAAAAACACTACACACCCTCTCCACACTCAACCCACACACTCGGGGGAAGACTCGACGTTAATATCGGCGCGCACCGCGAGAGGGGCGGTGCCTCCTCTATGTTTTTGCGGGAGGGCAGAAGCTCGCTCGCGAGATTAAACAAAGGAACGAACGCTGGGGTGGGCTTCCCGCCCGAATAAAGATAGGACGCGAACCGCGCAAAGTGTTTCCTCGGCGCGCCGATCTTATTTCACGCTGAAAATTTTTGCCCTTTCCGCGGGATGGGGGATCAAAATTTAATCCGCTTGTATCGCGAGCTTCTTTATGGCACTGCTGATCGGGGGCTGATAAGGATCGGAGATGTTTTGCAAAATTTATAATATGTATTAGCAGTTTACGAAGGTAATAATGATTATTAAATTATTATTGCTTTCGAGTGATAATTTTTTTTTGGGATTGAGAAATTTTTGAAAAGAATTTTAAAATTGGTAATTTTTATTAAAATGTGAAATTAATATTCAAAGTATTTGAATTTTCTAATTAAATTGGAACTGATTATGGAAAATTTAACTAGTCGTCTTGGTTGGTTCTTTAAAACAAATTAATTTTTTAATACACGTCCTTTTTCTACTTTAATCAAAAGCTTCAACTTTCCAAACTAATAACACGTTTTTAAGAATTAAATCGGTATTACGAATTTTCACGTTCAAAAAGTACGCTCAAACTCAAATCTCCCCCGGCAGCCGAAACGAGCCTCCCGCTCCCTCCGCCAGCGTAATTTAATGAAGTTTCAAAATTCACGAAGAAGCCGACTACGAGGGGCCGAAATTATTTCGTTACATCAATGAAAATTTCGCCCCTGGAAGAGCTAAGCGCAGGGCTCTCTGGAGATTTCCGCAAGACGGGCAAGCGAAAATCAAGCTTGAGGAGGAGAGCGGCCTGAAAGTCAAGTAATTAAGTAGAAAAAGGCAGCGCGCGCGCGCCTGGAGAAAAGAAAGCCAGCAGCACGCCGGCAGACGCATAAGATTAAACAAAGTGTATGGAAGCCGGACGTGCTCCCGTATACAGGGCTTAAATAACAACAAGGATAAAGAGAAAACCCTTTCTTTCCTCCTCTACAACACAATCCCCTTTTCTCGAAGCTCTCTCTCTCCTTCGTTTAATATTACTCCGTCTCCTCTCCAGCGCGCCTTTCTTTACCTTCTCGCTGCTCTCTGTGTGTTGTGCTTTTTTGCTTCCACGTGTTCCGCTGCTCCTTCTCTCTCTCTTTCTCCTTCTCTTCTATATATATTTTGTGTCAGAGGTCCGACATACAGACAGGAAAGGGAGAGAGAGAGAGAGAGAGAGAGGAAAGTTCGTTCGTGCATATAAAGTGAAGGCGAAATAAGCCGGTTGCCGCGCTGCACCAAAAAGCCCGTTTCGCGTTCTCTCTCTCACTGTGTCTACCTATACCCTCGAGGGCTTGCAATGAACATCTCTCCGCCTCTCCATACCCTTTTCTCGTACCCTTAAATTTCACATTGCCCCCCTGTACACGCAAGTTACAAGCTCAATAAGGTACGAAGGTTGCATTCGCTATGCGCTATAGTGGCTTGGAATTCCGAATAAATATTGCTTCAAATTTCATAATTATTTTTTATCAAAATAATTTATTTCTCGACATTTTCAACACGTTTGAATTTTTAATAAAATTAAAAAAATAATAAATTGCTTGAAAAAACATAAATTATTATGACTGCTTTGCTCACTGCTAATCTCATTTCGTTGTTTTATCTTAACCAAGCTTTAGATTATTGCATTGCTCTTACACAAACCAAACTTATCTTAACGACATCTAGAAAACATACTTGACTTATAGAACACGTACTAGAAATTCATCTATTTTTATCAAGATTTCAGTTTAACGGCCCACATTCACGCTAATATATCGTGTATCTAAATCAAGCGATCACAGATAATGTTTTTTCAGGCAAGCTTAATTAATTCATTTTTATCGATCCAAAACAGATATAACGAGCTCAATTTTTCCAGGCCGATCTACTTTACCAGTATTGTTCCAAAAAGTCCATAAAGAAAGTCTACGTCTCAGTCTTACGCGCCAACGAAACCAATAGCTTTGCGCAAGGTGGCAAAAAGTACCGGGGCAATTTTCAACTTTTCTCACTCCCAGCTTAACGGAAAATTGCCGCAAAACTTTTCCTCTCTCCCCTCCGAGCATCCCCGCGATTCCAGCGCGGATTTCGCTGCTTACACACGAGCCGACGACCTCTGACTCTCGGCTGTACACGGAGCATCTCGCTTGAAATGGAAAAAAGACTGTTTCCTCCAAAGACGCGCGAGCGTTTATCACGAGAGACGCCAGACGTTTCACCTTGGGAGTGAGTTTCTCGCGCGTCCTTCCCAATAGGCGCGACTACTGTCGCGCGCTTACTTTTTTCTCAACCGCTCGCCGGGGTATTACGTGTTTATTGTCGAACGGCGCGTTTTTCTCCGGCGATCGCCCGTAAAAGTCGAGCGGTAATGAACTTTCGACGGGTAAACGCCTCTGCGGCCCGTTAACGATGTTTCCTCGGCCGGGCGCTGTTTACACGCCAGGTGCATGTGTGCGGCTGCTGGGAGGAAAAAATTCATTGCAAGCGAAACTGAGCATCGAGTTTATGCATGCACTGGAGCGGGAAAATTTGATGAGTCGTCCGACGACTGCTGGATGATTAATCCGCAATCTAATGTGGAAAGTTAGAGAGGCACAAGGGGACGACGGGTAATTAGTAGTTATACTAGTTTTTATTGACACGATTAAATGTTTATTGACTTTTTATTATACATCGCCGATTGAATTATCCATTATACATTTCACTTAGGTTAATGGCATAAATTTCGCGCCGGAGAAGAATTCAGCCTGAAACCAGTTATTTCTCAGCGTGATTTCAACACTGCTGCCCACAATCAATCTCGCAGCGTGAGAAAGAGAATCTAAAAAATTTCGCGACTAGAAAAGCCAATCGACGCGCGATAATGGAAAAAAGAAGCAGGACAGCGTCGGTTGGAGAAAAAAGGAAAATTAGCGGAGGATAATAGGAAGAAAACGCTTGTCTCGCTCCGAGAAGACGATAAAAGTGCCTCGTCCGGCGATGAGTCGCTCAATACCTGGGCTCTCGCGCAGAAGAGGAACCCAGGAAGCCAGGTCGTTAATTTACTTTGACGTTGATGGCTCGGCGCGTCGTCTTCTCGCGGGACACGACACATTCTCCCGGGCCGCGATGATAATAAATAACTTACGACAAACAAGGCCGTCATCTGACGTAGTCTAGGTGCTAATGCCTCGCTGCTCCCTCCTCTCTGTTCTTCGCGAACGAGCTGTGTGTGTTGCTCTCGCGCGTCCTCGTAAAAAGCGAGCCGCGTGTGTTTCGACATTTGCGCGACGATCGAGCCCCGAGTGCCATTAAACGAGGTCGCCCTTTTATTTTTAGAGCCGCATCGGAGAGCACTTAACGGCCCGTTACGTAACTTCGCGCCGCGCGCGTGTCTTAGCTTCGCCGGGGAGTCTGGGCTATTGTTTGTCTCTGTTGTCATAATCTCCGATGAATGTGTTATATGGGATATTAAAAAAGGAAATTGGGGTCGCAAGTGCGCGAATTTATGGCCGGCCTCTCGCCTCGGATATTCAAAGTTTTTCGTTCGACTTTTTTTCGTGGAAGCTGTGCCTTTGGTTTTATAACTACTCTTGAAAATTTTATAAGCTGTTTTTTCATCATGGTTTTTCTTTGAATTTTTTTTTCGGTAAGATGGGAGAAGATGGTTTTCTTACAAAATTTGAATGCTCCCATTTTTTGAGAGATTGCACAGGCGACTTTAATAAAAAAATTTTATTAATAAAATTAAATGAAATTCTTAAATGACAATACAGCCAAGCATCACTAATATTTGACAAATAAATACTTTTGCAACGACAAATATTATGGCAAAATTGAATGCAACACTGAAATAAAGCGAACAATTGCGCAGTAAAGATAACGCACTGCCGGCGCGCGAGCGCAAAGTGTTACTTTAACAGAAGTTTGAAACCCATTTTCAAAACAATGGCTCGCCGAGCGGAAAACCAACTGCGAGCAAATAAACCGTTTCTAAAGCCGCCGTTCTCCAAGCCATCACCTCAGCTCGCCCAAACGTCACGTAGCAGTCCGTCTCTCGCCGTATTTTTCGCGCATCCTCAATGAGCGTAACGAAATTAGGCTCTCTCGCAAGGCTGAGCGCCAGCGCGTATATAGGTGCGTTGATCCGCGGCTATTTTAAGCGAACCGCAAAACTCGGACGTTACAACTTGTCGGTTAATATAGAGAATGCGAGAGCGTTTCTTCAGCGAGAACCGCTTCTTACGGAACTAAACCCCTGGCTGCGCTGTAGCCAAGTATTACTCCTAGAGAGAAAGAGAGTATGTACGCGCAGGCATAATGTACCGAGCGCGGGGAGTAAAAACAAAAAGGTGCGAGAGAGACAAAGGAGGAGCCTGTTACACATGCGCTAAAACCTACCGCAATGATCGCACCCAGATGTCCGGTTCTCCAGGCGTCTCGGCCGTAACAGTGCTTCTTATTACGCGGGACGAATTCCCGTCCGAGTCTCTCAAGGAGAGACGAGTAGAAGGAGAGAGAGAGCCGGGTAATTGCGCGCCTTTGTCACGTATTACAAACGCCCCGCGGACGGGCATACGTGAAATACAGGAAGTCGCCGCCTGTGAATGCGCTGTATGTGTGTGTGTGCGCGCGCTCGTCTCTGTTTGTGTTTTCTCTTTCATTCGACAATGGCCGAGCGTAACGCGCACAAGTGCGGCCGTTCCCGCTGAATACATATATACACGTGCCCCTCCATTTTTTCGCTCTCTCATTTTTGCATTCCCGTACGTACGCAGAGAGCCAGCTCCTTGTATGTTTGGCTACATAATACAGGCTACTCGTTTTCCCGGCAGTGCAGCTCTCGAGCGACGGCGGGGCCCGTTTTTATTAGATTTAACCTAACAAAATATGCAAATTATGTAGCGCGCTCGCCGGCAGCAGCCCGGATTCCCGTGAAAAAGGCGATGGAAGAGCCGCAAGAGGGGCGCGAGGGAGGGACGAGTGTAATCCTCGCCTAAGGGGGGATTGCAAGCCCCGGTGAGAGAGAGGACGGCAAAAAAGCCGCGCGAGGAAATTCGCTCTCCGCGAAGCTGGTATGCGGGCGTTGGCTTGTATTATGTACACCTATATGTATATACAGCCGAGAGAGCGACGGGAAAAATGCTTTAGTTTTTTGCCGGCGCAAATACGTATGCGCTGATAAGAGGAAAAATCGCCGTAAGCTTGGAGCGAAAAAAAAGAGCTCTCCGGATTTTACGGCGCTAAACAAGCGCGAATGTTTCAGCGCTAACTGGAAGCGTTTGTTTTGACGGATACCTAATGTTCTTTTGTTTCTCGCTAGGAGGAGAATCGCACCGAGTTACTTTGTGTTTTACTAGTTTTATTTGCCGCTTGTTTTTCACCGAGGATTGCAAAATGCTTTGATGTTTTATCGTCCGAGATACGTGGAGATTTTATTGCTTCTTAGTCGTGACTTAAAAATCTGTTATTGAAAGTTGTTATTTGCGGAGATAAGACGAGACGTCTGTTTAGCAAGAACTGCTACTTTTTGTAAAACATTCTATCGTTTTGAAAAGACTGCTTTCAATTGTACTGTTCCTAAGTACTTCACAGGATGCAGCTGACCCTTCCCAGTAAGAAAATAAGATTTGAGTATTATTTAATACTCTCTAATCCTGTGCACTATAAAATAAATTCATCCAACTTTAATAACACTCGTATAATTGACAATATTTTGTCGAAACACAATGTCCACTACTAAATAACCCAAACCACCGTACTCATTACGGACTTCTCCTCTTAATTACAAGCTTTTATGCCTAGCGAAAATTTCATTACAGCAAGATCGGCCGAGCACCATTTTCATTCGCGATCTATCAGTACGTAATACACCTTTATTAACTCGTAAATTCTCCTTGCAACACGCGATCGCCATTTTATCTCGGCATAATCGCATCTACATAGCGGCCCGGCCGCGCACCTTCCCAAGGAAACAAGCCCGCGCTGTAAACTATCCCATATATACCCCATAAAAAAACTCCGTTAATCTTTCATAGACGTAATACATTTAATTTTTCCCGGCCACGCGCGCGAGTCTACGGGCGCCGTATCGATAGCCGATCGATATACAAGCCATAGAAAAGGCAGGCCTAAGGGAAATAGTCGCTCGGCACGCGTGGGAGGCAGGGAAAATGAAGCCACACGTGCGCGCGTAAAGTATATAGCTGAATAATTTACGGGAATGCGCGATTATCCGGCCGGGAATCGAAAGGGCCAATGATAAAACCCTCGTCTTATTTCTCTTTTTGCGCGGCTCTTCCTCCTCGCGGCTCTTTTTCGTACGCGCGTGAGTATAATATAGAGGCGCTGGGACGACTGATTTAATATGCACTCTCTCTCTCTCTCTCTCTCTCTGTCTGTATCTCGGCGCGTGTATTAAGCGCGTTCGTTTAGTAATAAAAACAGTTAGAGGACGGCGGCGCGCGTCGCCGTATTTTCAGCCGGATGGCTTTTATCTCTTATTCAAAAAATGTGAAAGGATCGTGGGCGCTGCGACTGAAAAGAAGGAGGCTCGCGCGGGGGAAAAAGTCGAAGCCTGGACAGAAGGAGCGAGAATAGAAGGAAAGAGAGAGAGAGAAAAAAGCTGCTGCTCTTTCTCTCTTTATGCGCGCTCTACGGCAAATAAAATCGGCTAAAAAGTGGCCGCTCGGTAATTACGCGAATAAAAGGGGCGCACGGGCCACTTATAGATTTTATCGGGTAGCCGGGGCCGTTGCTGTTATTATTATTCGCCTGTATAGAGGCCGTCTCTGCAGCGCGAGCGAGCAAGAAGAGTTCGCCAGGCGGCCGCAAGAAGAGAGCTGCTCACCGCAATCCTCAATTATTGTCCGACGGGCGAGTTTGAAAAATTGCCGGAGCCTCAGCGGCGCATTAAAGTACCTGATAATTGCGCTGCAGCGAGGGATGGCGGAACGAGGCGGAGCCTCTCGAATATTTTACCGCAGCGCACTGCTGCAGCAACAACACCCGCCGCTGAATGAGACAAAGAAGGGCAGATTAAGGCCTGGAAATTACGTGCGCACGAGAGGGAAGGATGGAGCTGGGAGAAGAAGGTGAAAAAGTTGGGGAAAAAAGGAGGGGGGCTGCCTCGAAAATGCTCAATGTATATAGACGTGAGAGTGGGACTTGCGTGGATCAGCGTCGAGCTGTTTAAGGAATAGAAATGGGTATACTCTATCGGCGTCGTTTGTAATTTTAAACATGACTTTATCGTCATCCAGCTCTCCTCGAGCTACGTTTTATATATACCTCAGGTCGCTTTATTTATACGTGAAACTCCGAGGAACACACACCGGAATATTTTCCGCTCCGAGTATAAACCAATTAACTCTCTCTATCCGCCATCGGCTTAATTGAAACGCGCGCTTTTTTCAATTTCAAAGTAATACAAAGATACTAACTTACCTTTCGCAGGCCAATCCCGGCCTAAAATATAATCCTCCCGCCTCTCCCACCATATTTCCCTTCTCGCTCTTTTCAGCCAAAGGGCCGCGCGTGCGCGCGCCTCATTCGATTCCCTCTCGTCCTCGCTCGTTTCGGCCTTAATTAAAACCAGACATCCTTAATTAGTTCCACTCTCGGAGCAAAGCTACGTCGGCGGCGGCGGAGCTGCACAGACAGAGCGTTTCTATAGACGCTGCGACTATACCTGCTGGAGAGTGTATCCAGGAGGAGGGACGGCTCGCAGTTTGTATCGCGCGATCCTCGATTATTATTCGCCTATAATTTTTTCCCGATCGGCCGCTCGTCGTGAGAACGTTACGGTTTTAGCGAGCTGCCGCAATGGCCAGTTAATAAGAGCCGATCGCCCGGCGTTTTTATTTACGAGCCGGGTAAGTGGACTTTATAATTAATCAATGGCGACGTGTATAGCGCGTTACGAGCAAGTTATGTAGAACTGGTTGTAAGCGATCGGAAGTTTTTTTTTCCTACGGGCTTGTAACGAGGACGTTAAGTGACGCAACGGCTCTTGCTGGTAGCTGCTTGTGAGAGAGCTGATTTGAGCTGGCTGTGGCTCGTTTTGTAATGTGGAGCAGTCGCGAATTAAAGCGCGTTTATTTTCGGTAGGTTTAATTTACATTTACGTAAGTGTCGGTGCTTGAGGAACGGGCTGGCGCTGAGGATCGATAAAAATTAATGTAATCGTTAACTGCATGGTATAAATATCGGGATTTTGAATACCGATGCGGCGTTATGACTTTTAAATAAACTTGATAATAATAATAAACTGGATTGATCAAAAATATTACAAGTATTGATGCGTTTAAAACGGATTAAAGTACGAGTTGAAT